>VDFB02000017.1:122450427-122487929 GCA_007258455.2 Sequoia sempervirens | reverse complement strand
ACGTATTACATTTGAATTCTATAACATACAAAAGTAAACTAACCATAGCATATAAAATTGAACTCATGATATAAAGAACATACATTCAAAAGTATTAAACTTATTACATATGATACAAAGCATATTAATGATACATTCAAGATTGAAATCATTCCATAAAGTAGTTACAAAGCTCATTTCCAAAATGAGGAAGATTATACAATAATGTTACAATTACATTGATACAAGAATCCTCCTCGAATACAAATGAGGAGTAGTACATATACAAAGTATCTAACTGATACAAAGAACATAAGAGAAAGTACATATCAATTGGTACATGGGAGCTCTCCAATCTGGAAGATCCCGCTTTCACGAACATGAAATGGGGACCCAACGGTGTATGGTGCACATTCCACCCAACCAAGTGGTGCCCGAAGGGCCACCCCCCATGCTAGGAGATAGTAAAAGGACTCCCTAGGAAAAACCTACTACCTCTAGATATAGGAAAACTTAAGACTAAACTACACAAGTACAACACATAACAAGAAGGTTACATTGCTTCCAGAGTAAAAGAATCAAGTACATCAACTAAACTATTAAATCGTTGTCATAGGAGGAGTGCCATCACAAATTTGCATGGGTTACCTTGACGAATCTTCCTAGGCCCCGACCCCCATCTTGGGTTACCCTAGTAGCCTCTCACGACTCCTGACCCCACATGCAATCCAATGTGGAATCAATTATCTTTCAAAGAGACAAGATAATGATCTTTCCATTCCAGGCCTTCTCATCTCATCCCAAGTCTAAAAAATCCCTTGAGTCCATGAGCGAGGCACAATTAACAACTTATATGTTTTAAACTACCCTTTCCCCTAATATATTTATTTAATTTTCACTAGATTAACTAAACTCTCACATGAGTTACCTTGGAACCACTTTGTGTGTTGGCCCCCATGGAGAGCCACCCCCTACTAACAACACAAGGAACTAAACCAAAACCCAAGGGTAAACACGGTGCACAAAAACCAATAATAAATATCCATCATAATGCACAAAGGCAACACATCCCGTTCGTAGTAACCGTGTATTCAAACTGAAATACAACTAAGTGCACTACCCAAGGAATACAAAGGGTTGAACTACAAATCACAACAACCCCCTCACAAAATAACATCTAGAAGACTTACAAACACCACAACTAACCAATTTCCCCAACATACATAAACAAAAGAATTTATAATTAAATAAACAATTTAAGCAAATAATAAAATCTATCATTAGGATTTCCTAAATCCAAATTCTTTTTCAAGAATACAATATTACATTGCTCAAATTAATCTAACTTAAATCAATATCATTTACAAATGATAACAAAATTAAATCTAGTTATTTAAATCAATTTCCCAATTACATCAATATAAAAATCAATTTTCTCTCTTAAATCATTTCATTTAAAAATAATCTATTTCATGCATTTGCATACATCTATTTAAAAATACATTTATCCTTTTAAATATATATATTTATTTAAAATTAAATTACAATTTTCATACAATTACAAAGTATATATATACATATATATACATAAATATACATATATATATATATATACATAAATATACATATATATATATACATAAATATACATATATATATACATATATATATATATAAATATATATAATGAATATATATACTTATATACATATATATAAATATATATATATTATATTTTAAAAAGAACTTTAATAAAATAATATTAAAATTCAAAATTGAATTATGAAAGGGCAATTAAAGGTTTAAAAGGTACACAACCGAACCCCCACAATGGGGGGTGCAGCCTGTGTAGGTAGCGCCGACGCTACCTCATAGTCCACATCCCCTATGGGGACGGCTGTGGGTAGCCCCTCCCCCACAAAATAAACATTTTCATAATTTTTAAATTCCACGAATTATTAAAAATTCGCCGTACGGAATTTATAGACTAACTTTTCTTTTAATATAAAATTTCTCCAGAATAAATTTCTACAGGATATCTTCACAAAAGTATATATATACATATTAATCAACACGAATGCCCGAATTGGGAAAATTATTTTCATAAAAGTTTTTTACAAGAAGTATTTTACAATTTCTATAGAGATTTTCAATTTCCCCAACAAATTAAAATTAATTGGAAAAAAAATAAAACAAAGCATCAATCTTTTACAGGAAGAGCTTTTCCAATGCAAACAAGATTTTCCCCAAATTAAATAGGAAGATTTTCAAATCCATTCCTATAGACTTATAAATTTCTCTATTGTTTTCCTCCGGGGTTTTCTATTGTTTAAAATAATTTTCTATAGAGGCTCTCTAATTTCACTATAAATTTTTCTATAGAAGCACTAGAATATTCATGACAATTTTTCAAACACTGAAGCCTTACAAATTTAAAAAATAATTAAAAGCTTTTACTCAAATTACAAATTCTTTTTTTTGTACAAACAATCTTTCTAATTTGCAAAACAATAACAATAATTAAAAGAACCTGTATCTGGAAGCTTAAGGAAGTGATGTTTGACGTAAAGCTTCACCTATAGATTCCAACTTTTCCAATGCTTCCTCCAAGAATTCACTTTTCCAGAAGAAGAAAACCACAAAAAAACCAAAGCCCAAAAACTTCCCGAGAACTTTCTTTTCAAATTTTTAACAACTTCAAAATATCTTTTCCATTCCCGTGAAGTAACCTCTTTCCTCTTTCAATTATTTCAAATATTCTCTCTGAGAATAAATTCTCAACAATAGTAATTAATTAATTTTCTCACACACATGTCAAAATTAAAATATCTTCTAACCAATTCATAGATATTTCCCTTTTGATAATTACAAGATATTTTTGCATTTTAATAATAATTCAAACTTTACAAATTAATTTCTAAATAAATTTAATCTAATTAATTTAATTACTTTATAAAATAAATTTAATCACAAGGATTAAATTACTTTACAAAATAAATTAAATTTAATTAATTAAATAAAAAATAAAACTTCTAACACATTAATCAAAATTAATTAAATAATCACTAAAAATCATAAAAAGCATTAACTAACATTAATTTCTCACAGAACATACCTTACAAAATAATTAAATAAGTGACAAGGAAAATGTGGACAACATAACAACAAATCATATCGAGACAAGGACTGATGACACACTGTGACTAGGGTTGTGATTTGACAAGGAAACCCCATTACTACCTCCCAATCAACTATTTTGTTGGGCAATGACATGTTCAAACCTGTGAATCCAGGTGGAGCTGATGTCCTATACCTGCAATCCTTCAATCAAACATATGTCGTACACACACACACACACACATATATATCATAAATCAAACACACCATGAATAGAAAATCATAGAATCATAGGGCGCTCACAAGTGAGTGATGCAATCCCGTTCCCTTCACCAATATAGTGTCACATCAAAACTGACAAAACTAAAACATCAATTAACTACATATGACAATATATCAATATCAACATAATTAAACAACTATGCTAACCAGAAAGCATGTCATAAACAATAATCAGCCATCTAGAGTACCATTACATCCAAATATAAAAACCATCATTGCTCCAATGTCAGTGATCAAATAACAACATAGTATCATGGTCTATCAAAGTAAAAGCATTGTTTGAAAACATAAGAAAATTGGAGGGGTAATACATCCTCCCCCCTAGGATTAGGATTACTCCTGAAATCCTACAAACAAATAGGGATAGAGCTCCCTCATCCTAGTCACATCCTCCCAATTAGCTGAAGTATCATCACTAGGATCCCACTAGACCCTAACCTGCTCAATAATCAACCCCTAAGAGTGATTCTCCTATGCTACGTGATGGTGATGGGCTCCAAAGCCAGCTGCCCATCCTCTACCTATAAGGAACTCCAATCAAGGATGTGAGATATATATGGATGATAAGGCCTGAGTACTGAAACATGAAATACGTCGTGTATGCATGAAAGACTAGGTGGCAAGGCAAGACAATAAGATATTGAACCAATCTTCTCAAGAATCTTGAATGGCCTGACAAAGCGAGGTGCGAGCTTAGAGCCTTTTCCATATTGGATTGGACTCTTTCGCGGATGCACTCACAAAAAGACTTGGTCACCTACTGCAAACTGGTGATCCACCCGATGTGCATCTGTATACTTTTTCTGCCTATCTTGTGTTGCAACCAAATGTTCCCTAATACAGTTCACCTGCTGTTCCATATCTTGAAGCATCTCAAGACCCAATAGAAATATATCCTCTAACCAATCCCAACTCAAAGGAGTCTGACACAGTCGTCCATACAATGCCTAGAAAGGAGACATACTAATTGAACTCTGATAACTGTTATTATAAGCAAAATCCACTAAATGGAGATAGTCCTCCCATAGTGTCTGCTGGTCCATCACATACATGCATAACATATCCTCAAGGATCTGATTGACCCTCTCAGTTTTTCCATCTGTCTCAAGGTGATACACTGAACTAAAGCTCAATTGTGTCCCCATAGCATGCCGTAATGACGTCCAAAGAGCTGAGGTAAACACATGATCCTTGTCAGAAATAATCTGACGAGGAATACCATGCAACCTAACTATATATCCCATGAACACTCTAGCAATGGACAAAGCATTATAGGATGAACGAATAGGTGAGAAGTGTGCTACCTTTGTCAACCTATCCACTGTCACTATAATGACATCATGCCGTCGCGAAGAATTAGGTAACCCAATGAGATTATATACCATTTCCACTCTAGCACCAAATGTGGCTGTAGAAGTCCTACCAGATGTTGGTGTTTAGAATTCACTCGCTGACACTCCATACACCTCGACACAAAGTTAGTGATATCTCACTTCATACCTGGCCAGAAGTATAGCTATCGCAAATCGGCATGCATCTTCTTCACTCTTAGATGAGCTGAATAAGGTGCCCGATGTGCTTCTATCATAACCAAAGTACATAGATCTCCAGAAGATGGAACATAAATGCGTCCCATATGTCTCAACAAACCATCTGACTCTAGAGAATAACCTTAGAATATGCCCTCAAGAGTCCTACCTATCTCTATCTCTGATCTCACCTCCTGATACCAACTATTTGTAGGAAGTGTAGAGAGAATCTGACTCCTCAAACCCACACCAAGAGTCAACTCTAACAACTCATGTCTCCATTTGCTGAGAGCATCAGCAACACATTCTCCTTCCCCTGGATGAACTTCACCTCAAAGTCACACTCACAAAGGAATTCCATCCATCGCCTCTACTTAGCATTAATATTAGGCTGCATGAAGATGTACTGTAAGCTTTGATGGTCACTATGCAACTCAAATCTATGCCCCAAGAGGAAATGTCTCCATCTCGTCAAAACATGTACTACCGCTACCAACTCAAGATTGTGTGTGGGGTAATTCAATTCATGATCCTTGAGTTTACACGACTTATACGCAATAACACAACCATCCTGCATCAAAACTACTCCTAATCTCTCCAAAGATGTGTCTATATAGACAACAAAATCTCCAGTAGGATCAGGTATCGCAAGAATTGATGCACTGGTCAGCTTCTTCAAAGTCTAAAATGCTGCCTCACACTGCTTTGACCAGAAAAATTTCTTTCCTTTTCTCTGAAGAGAAGTGATAGGATGTCCTATCCTAGAGAAACCCTGAACAAAGCATCTGTAATAACCTGCTAATCCCATGAAACTACATATCTCTGCCACATTAGTGGGCGCAGGCCAATCAATGATTGCTTGGATCTTCGCAGGATCTACTGCAATACCCTTTCTTGATATCACATGACCAAGGTACTTAACCTTAGTCTTAAAGAAATCACATTTGGATAGGTTAGTGTACAACTGATTATCTCTCAAACACTATAAAACTTGTCTCAGATGGACCTCATGCTCCTCTACTGTCCTGGAATAGATCAATATATCATCAAGGAATACTAATACAAATCTATCTAGATAAGTACGAAAGGCTCCGTTCATCAAGCTCATGAACATAGATGGTGCATTCGTCAACCCAAATGGTACCACTGTAAACTCATAGTGACTATAACATGTATGAAACGACGTCTTATGAATATCAGACTCAAAAATACGTAGCTGATGATACCCTGACTTAAGATTTATTTTTGAAAAGACTGTAGCACCCTTGATTTGATCAAAAAAATCATCAATCCTAGGTAAGGGATATCGGTTCTTGATTGCCACTTTATTTAGCTGACGATAGTCTATGCAAAGACAAAGAGAACCATCCTTCTTCTTTACAAAAATTACTAGTGCTCCCCAAGGTGAAACATTAGGACAGATGAAACCCTTTGCTAGTAACTCCTCCAGCTACAAGCAAAGCTCCTATGTAGTCATATGATATGAAGCTCGTGAAATAGGCTCAACACCAAGTATGAGATCAATCTTGAAATCAATGTCACGTTGAGGTGGTATCCTTGGAATCTCATTAGGAAATACATCTTCATACTCCTGAAGTATGGGGTGGCTATCAAGAGAAACCTTCTCCTCACTATCACCCATCTCCAAGTCATCAACTATCACCACAAACAACTAACATCCCTAACGTACACATCTCCTTAGCTACATAGCTGAGATCATCCTCAACGATATGGGTCTCTAAACTCCCACTATCTCAACCTCTCTACCAGATACTTCAATGCATCAAATTGTCTTAGATTGATAGTCAATAATGACCCTGCGAGCCTCAAGCCAATCCATCCCTAAGACAATGTCATACGACCCCAATGGTATAATGCAGAGGTCTACTGTAGTGTGAAAGGATCCAATCTCCAATCTACAATCAAGTACTAGGGAATGCGCTGCAAATTTAATACTAGGGGCCAATTCAACATACCACTTAACGTCTTGCCTTTGTTCCCTCAGTCTACAACACGCTATGACAAACGATGAAATAAAAGAATCTGATGCTCCTAAATCAAATAAAATGGTAACTCTGTTACCCTGTAACATACCAGAAGTCTCTACCACTGTACCTTGGTGATCAGCCTAGCAGTTATCAACCGCAACAAATAATCGATGACCTCTACCTACATCTCCAATAGTCAGTTTTGATGCCGCTGGCCTCTGAGTATAACTTGATGTGTCCTTATTGGGACATTGCCGCGCTATGTGACCCTGTTGGCCACAAGAAAAACATCCTGTACCCCTACCAAATCCTCTACCTCCAGGAGGTGTGCTCGATTTCTGAACACTACCCCTAGAATAGGTAAACTGCATACTCTGTGCCAACTGCTCAAAGTTGAGGTGTTTGTTTCACCTCTAGTTCTTGTCACCCCCAGACTGATACCTGTCTCCTTGTCTTGGTTGAAAATTATTTTGTTTTCCTTGTAAATTCTATCATTGACCACTCTTTATAGGCACTTGTTGTGTCCTAGGTGGTCCAACTCCCTGAGCTTGGCCACTACGTGAACTAGGTCCTGTAGCTGAAGCACTTCCTATCTGGACTCCAGTATGGTCACCCAACACCATCGCCAAGTTCTCCTCCACCAATATGGAATTCTCCACTACTATCTCCATAGTCTTGGGTTTGAAAACTTGAACACCACCACTGATATGAGCATTTAAGCCCCTAATGAAGTGTTCAACAAGCATGTCGTCATCATCACCAATGCCAGCGAACTGCTTGATCTCGTAAAATCGACGCTCATATTGTTCCACCGACATGGCCATTTGTCACAGAGCATGAAACTCATCTCCACGATGTTGTCGCCAATGGTCAAAAAGGAATTTGACTCTAAACCTCTCTAAGAACATATCCCAAGACATAGTGTTAATGTCAATATGGATCTTCTGCTCCTCCAATCTCCACCAGGTAGATGCAAAGTATCTCAAGTGCATGATTGCACATTTGGCCTTGGTGTTGCTACCATAAGGGTGGATAGCAAAATACCGATCCACGTCTATCAACCATGTCTCAACCTCTAATCCACTACCCAAACCATCAAATGTAGGAGGATGAGCTCTAAGTAGGTCTCTCATGTGAGTGGCTATGTATGCCTCTAGTTGTGCTTGTACCTCTCTCTCACCCATATTAATCTGATCTCTATCCTGCCTCTGCCCAAGGTGAGTAAGAGTCTCCTCTAACAATTGACGCAACTGAGCGCCCTCAATCCCTGGTGGATCCCGGTTCTGATCACCACCTCCTGGAGCACTTTGGGAAGCTTGATGTTCCTCACGATCTAAGTCATGGGGAACGTGGGGAGGTGAATCCTGCTAACTACCTCTGCGACCGCCTCCACGGCCACGACCACGATCGTGACCTCGCCTAGGTGGCATGATCCTACACAAACACATCAATATATAAGACAAGGTATACAAACTTAAATCCTATGCAACTAACAACTTAATAGGTTCAAATTTATCCCAAAGCACCCAGTGTTTAAACTTGGGCTCTTATACCATGTGTAATTCCCCGCCACATAACCCTAGAGAATGACACAAACACTACGAAAGCATAGCAATTTTTTTTAAAAAGCGTAATAATATGTAAAGTGAACAACACAATGCATACATCCTCTAAAGTATGCAACAACACATTACATTCAAATTCTATAACATACAAATGTAAACTAACCATAGCATATAAAATTAAAATCATGATATAAAGAACATACATTCATAACATTAAACTTATTACATATGATAAAAAGTATATTAATGATACATTCAAGATTGCAATCATTCCATAAAGTAGTTACAAAGCTCATTTCCAAAATGAGGAATATTATACAATAATGTTACAATTACATTGATACAAGAATCCTCCTCAAATATAAACTGATACAGAGAACATAAGAGAAAGTGCATATCAACTGGTACATGCGAGCTCTCCAATCTGGAAGATCCCTCCTTCACGAACATGAAATGGGGACCCAACAGTGTATGGTGCACGTTCCACCCAACCAATTGGTACCCAAAGGCCCACCCCCTATGCTAGGAGATAGTAAAAGGGCTCCCTAGGAAAAACCTACTAGCTCTAGACACAGGAAAACTTAAGACTAAATTGCACAAGTGCAACACATAACAAGAAGGTTACATTGCTTCTAGAGTAAAAAAAACAAGTACATCAACTAAACTATTAAACCGTTGTCATAGGAGGAGTGTCATCACAAAGTTGCATGGGTTACCCTAGAAAATCTTCCTAGGCCCTGATCCCCATCTTGGGTTACCCTGGTAGCCTCTCACGACTCCCGGATCCACATGGAATCTGATGCAGAATCAATTATCTTTCAAAGAGACAAGATAATGATCTTTCCATTCCAGGCCTTCTCATCTCATCCCAAGTCTAAACAAGCCCTTGAGTCCATGAGCGAGACACAATTAACAACTTATATGTTTTAAACTACCCTTTCCCCTAATACATTTATTTAATTTTCACTGGATTAACTAAACTCTCACATGAGTTACCCTGGCACCACTTTGTGTGGTGCCCCCCATGGAGAGCCACTCCCCTACTAACAATGAAAGGAACTAAACCAAAACCCAAGGGTAAACACGGTGCACAAAAACCAATAATAAATATCCATCATAATGTACAAAGGAAACACATCCTGTTCATAGTAATTAGGTGTTTAAACTGAAATACAACTAAGTGCACTACCCAAGGAATAGAAAGGGCTGAACTACAAATCACAACAACCCCCTCACAAAATAACATATGGAAGACTTATAAATACCACAACTAACCAATTTCCCCAACATACGTAAACAGAAGAATTTACAATTAAACAAGCAATTTAAGCAAATAATAAAATATATCATTAGGATTTCCTAAATCCAAATTCTTTTTCAAGAATACAATATTACATTGCTCAAATTAATCTAACTTAAAGCAGTATCATTTACAAATGATAACGAAATTAAATCTAGTTATTTAAATCAATTTCCCAATTACATCAATATAAAAATCAAAATTTTCTCTTAAATCATTTAATTTAAAAATAATCTATTTCATGCACTTGCATGCATCTATTTAAAAATACATTTATGCTTTTGAATATATATATTTAAAATTAAATTACAATTTTCATACAATTACAAAGTATATATGTACATATACACACACACACAGAGACACCTATACATATATATATATATATATATATATATATATATATATATATATAAATATATAATGAAAATATATACTTATATACATATATACATATACATAAATATATATATTATATTTTGAAAATAACTTTAATGAAATAATATTAAAATTCAAAATTGAATTATGAAAGGGAAATTAAAGGTTTAAAGGGACGATGACTGTACACAGCTGAACCCCCACAGTGGGGGGTGCGGCCTGTGTAGGCAGTGCCGACACTACCTGTGAAGGCAGTGTTGGGCACTGCCTCACAGTTAGCATCCCCTATGGGGACGACTGTGGGTAGCCCCTTCCCCACAAAATAAACATTTTCATACTTTTTAAATTCTGTGAATTATTAAAAATTCACCATACGAAATTTACAAACTGGCTTTTGTTTTAATATAAAAATTTCTCAAGAATAAATTTCTATAGGATATCTTCACAAAATTATACATATACATACATACATACATATATATATATATATATATATATATATATATATATATATATATATATATATGTCAACACGAATGCCTCAATCGGGCAAATTATTTTTTAAAAAGTTTTCTACAAGAAGTATTTTACAATTTCTACAGAGATTTTCAATTTCTCCAGCAAAATAAAATTAATTGGAAAAAAAATAAAACAAAGCATCAATCTTTTACAGGAAGATCTTTTCCAATGCAAACAAGATTTTCCCCAAATTAAATAGGAAGATTTTCAAATCCATTCCTACAGAGACTTATAAATTTCTCTATTGTTTTCGTCTAGCATTTTCTATTGTTTAAAATAATTTTCTATAGAGGCTCTCTAATTTCACTATAAAATTTTCTATAGAAGCACTAAAATATTCATGACAATTTTTCAAACACTAAAGCCTTACAAATTTACAAAATAATTAAAAGCTTCTACTCAAATTACAATTTTTTTTTTTTTTGTACATGCAATCTTTCTAATTTGCAAAACAATAACAATAATTAAAAGAACCTATATCCGAAAGCTTGAGGAAGTGATGTTTGATGTAAAGCTTTGCTTGTAGATTCCAATTTTTCCAAAGCTTCCTTCAATAATTCACTTTTCCAGAAGAAGAAAACCAAAAAGAACCAAAGCCCAGAAACTTCCCGAGAACTTTCTTTTCAAATTTTTAACAAGTCTTCATAATATCTTTTCCATTCCCATGAAGTAACCTCTTTCCTCTTTCAATTATTTCAAATATTCTCTTTGAGAATAAATTCTCAACAACAATAATTAATTATTTTTCTCACACACATGTCAAAATTAAAATATCTTCTAACCAATTCACATATATTTCCCTTTTGATAATTACAAGACATTTTTGCATTTTAATAATTCAAACTTCACAAATTAATTTCTAAATAAATTTAATCTAATTAATTTAATTACTTTATAAAATAAATTTAATCACAAGGATTAAATTACTTTACAAAATAAATTAAATTTAATTGATTAAATTAAATAAAGCTTCTAACACATTAATCAAAATTAATTAAATAATCACTAAAAATCATAAAAAGAATTAATTAACATTAATTTCCCACATAACATACCTTGCAAAATAATTAAATAAGTGATAAGGAAAACATGGACAACATAACAACAAATCATATTGAGACAAGGACTGACGACACATTGTGACTAGGGTTGTGGTTTGACAATGAAACCCTATTACTACCTCCCAATCAACTATTTCGTTGGGAAATGACACACTCAAACCTATGAATCCAGGTGGAGCCGATGTCCTATACTTGCAATCCTGCAATCAAACATATGTTGTACATATATATATATATCATAAATCAAACACACCGTGAAGAGAAAATCGCAGAATCACAGGGTGCTCACAAGCGAGTGATGCAATCCTATTCCTTTCACCAATATAGTGTCACATCAAAATTGACAAAACTAAAACATTAATTAACTACAGATGATCATATATCAATATCAATGCAATTAAACAACTATGCTAACCAAAAAGCATGTCATAAACAAGAATCGTCCATATAGAGTACCATCACATACAAATATAAAAACCATCATTGCTCCAATGTCAACGATCAAATAACAACATAGTATCATAGTCTATCAAAGTAAAAGCACTGTTTGAAAAAATAAGCGAATTGGAGGGGTACTATAAATAGAACTGTTTTTTCAATTGACATCCCTACCACCTTTCGATAAAACTCTGTTCATTTAAATCACGCTAAAAAAGGGCCCAAAATTACATTCAAAACATTAACATCGAATGAAACCACCACCCTGCACTAAAAAATATTTACCACTGCATCCCAAGTAGGGCTAAACCACCATAATTCAACCGAGATAAACAAACCATCATTGGGGCACCTTTACAAAACAAAAAGAAAAAATAATTGACTCAAAGTGAGCTACCTGGTTCCATTTTTCACTCTAGCGCTCTTGTCTCCTTCCTCTTCTAAAGCTGAAGCTCTCTTCCTTCCATACATTCAACTTCTACCTTGTCCTAAGCAAGCACTGCTTCCGCCTCCATCAGTTGCACAAAGACCTTCAATGCCTCCCAACCATCTCTGGCCTCCTCTCTTCAACGTGCTTTGAATCTCTCTTTCAGCCACCACACAAATGAGATACATTTCTCTAACACTTCATGATTTAAATTTTCAATCCCTTCACGAAAATCAAGACCTTCACCTAGGATTTCCCACTCCAGAATTGAGTCCATTCCATCCAAAAATTCTTTGTGCACAATTGCTTCCATAACCCCCTTCACCATTTTCGCCGTCTCCCCCAAATCCAGACCCCACACCATTATTAAGGAATAAAAGTCCATGTTTGTTTGGTACCTGTGTCTTAAATCCCCAAACACCTTCCCCAAAATTAACTATAAACATTTCACTAACCTCTCATCATTGTACAAAAACATACCCTTCAATCTCCTTTCTGTCGCTTCACTAAAGAATGGGCACAATTGCCTCCTTGTCAAAAGTGTGAAATTTTCCTCCATTAAATCCTTGTAACAATAGTAATGCCACCCAACTTCGCACCTTCTCATAGCCTCTTTCTCCACAAATAGCTCAAAAGAACCATTGAGAAACAAGGGCAGACATACTTTTACCACATTTAACACTTCACACTCAACCATAAATGCAGATTGTACTGAGAATGCCACCACCCATCTCCACACCATTTTCCCAATCACTTCATCCACTTTGATCGATCATTTATTCTTACTCATTTAATGCTACGTACTTACCCTCTCAAAGAGCCAACTCCTCTAGATTGACGTGCCATAAATATTCAGTCCTCATCTCACCTACCTCTCCAAAGGTTAGAGCCCATTTCAAAAGAGTTTCAACTTCCACGTTCCCGAATCTCCTTACATGACCAACAAAAAATTCATAAAATGATGCTAATTCCTCCACAATTTTAGCAATTGTATTTTAAAGATGCCATGCATCAATGTTCCCTTTCATCAATGCTTGTATGATTATGAGAGTCGCCTTCTAGATGAATTTTTGAAGCCCCCAATTTCTTGCCAAATCTAATAGTCGTTAATGCTGCTAAGGCTTCAACTACATTGTTTGTCCCAACCTCCAAATTTTTTTCCCCCAAGGCCAACACATTCCATTTCCAATCGTGAATGATAAAACCTACTCCAGACAGTCCAAGTTTCCCTTTAGAGGCACCATCAAAATTTAATTTCCACCATCCCTCCATTGGTTTTTCACAAATACCCTCCACTGACACCTTTGAAGCTGAATTAACCCATCCATGCCCCTTAACGGGCCTAAGATGAATTCCCGACCATTGAGCTTGTATACGTTTATCCTCCAAAGTAAAGGGGACCCCCGAATTGAAAAATTGTGAAGTGACCGATCCGACCACTTCCTCTATAGCATGATTAATTCTCATCTTTAATCTATCTAGTGACTCTTCCTTGTCTAAGAAAATTCACCTGTTTCTTTCTTTCCAAAATTCCCAAACAACAATAGACAGGCACACCTTCCATATACAAGAGAAAGTCAAATTTTTCCTTTGCAAAGGCCACCCCTCAAAAACTTTCCTTAATGTATCTGTGAAAGGGCCCTACCACCCCAATGATCTCAGCAACATTTCCCAACACAGAGTTTCCTGTAAGGAAAATTAGATGCGGAAAACAATTTTCCTAACGTCAATACCTCAGGAAAGAATGTAGATACACTTTAAAATTTACAATTACAGTCAAGTTAAGATGCACTAAGAAACAGACAACAGAAACAGAGTATTTGACAAACACACATGAACACCAGATGTACATGGGAAAACCCTTACGGGAGAAAAACCCACCACACCAAGAGAAATCACTTTGTATTAGAGTAATGAAATTACATACAAATCCCAGACTTATCTTTCTGGTGTCATTATACAACAACATTCACCATTAACATTCTTGTACAAAAATCTTCACGTTACAGTCCACATAATTCATCCACTGATACGATCACTCAACAATCTGTCGTTTCAACCAATCGATTACTAACTGTAATCACATAGTGTATCCATGTCAAACTCTATCTATAGAACTTCCTCACAGAACCGTCACAACTGGCTATCTTCCAACTGTTCCCCTTCAGCTCCTCCTATTCATCCACGAGACTCCACAAAGGACGGTCAACCGGTCAACAAAATTTGTATTGTATTGGCATCTTGGTGAGACACTAACAGTGTCTCGCCGATGCCACATATACTTCATACCGATGTCACCAAGAGTCATCGTAGTCGCCAGGATGTTCTATCGAGCTTCAAGAAATACACCAAGTCATCACACAGTCGCCCTGACCTATTGCTTTTTCCAAGAGATCATAGTGAGACATCAAAGGTTACAGTGAAGTCATATAGACATGAGTATTTCATTCGGCAAGAGTATCGAGCTTTGGTGAGACTTCATATCGATGTCACAAGTCACTCCGAAGAAAACATTCTATCAGTATAACATATTGATCTCACTAGGACCTCACACTGACATTCTCCACGTGTATCGCTATCGCCCAAACTCATAGCTTTTGGTGTGACATTATACCGATGAGATTAAGTCATAACGAGCTTCGAAGAATAGTTGGCAAGACAAGGGCTTATCACCGAGACATTTCCCTGTGATCATTAAGTTACCCTGAAGATTCTTCAACATCGGCGAGACTCATCAAAGTCGCTAGGACTTCTTACCAAAACACATTGTTCCATCGATGACCACCATTCGACAAGAGTTACACCGAAGACTAACACTTGAATCTTCATCACTGAGACATATTCACTTCGTTAGGACATCTTACCGATGGCACTTCCTTTGGCCAAGTCTCCCCGATGAAACAAACCAAAACATTGTCGGCGTAACATTTGCTTTCATGGTGACTTCTCACCGAGCCAACATGAGTTACCCCGAGGACCACAGAGTAAATGCTGTCGGCAAGACATTAACACTTCATTGAGACATCTTAGCGAGAACCTTTAGCTTCACCGAAGACCATAGTCACCAAGATTCTTGACGATACACGATTGAATGGCCTTTCGGCCAGAGGTCTCCCGAGCGCTATAAGGCCATAACAAATACACCATGTTATAGCGATAGACTCCATAGTGTGACCTTTCGGCAAGAAAATAACAAGGTCACAGTGACCTGTTCAGAACTGAATAAAACAAACCTGCTAGTCGGCCAGACAATTAGAATGTCACACCGACTTGACTCTAGTGGAGGTTTCAGCCTGTATAGTTTGAGGCACATATTTCCAATATTTCCATCTTGCAATGTAGCAACAAATGATCTACCGTCTCCTCCGCCTCTGCACACATAACACATTTAGACATTCCACAAAATCCCAAGCATTTTCTCCTTTCCCTTGTTAGAATATGTCCCCTAATTTCCAACCATGCAAAGGTCCCCGCCTTATGTAAACATTCTTTCCCCTAGCATAAAATAACCAGCCAAACCTCACCCCTTTCCCATGTATCCAAGAATTGGTATCTTAGTTTGACTGAATACTTACCATTCATAGTGCCACACTACACAACCTTGTCCTCCTTAGTCCTCAAAATCTTTCTTTAGTTAAAGATCTCTTGCATGAGAGCCCACTTTTGGTCTGTTATTTCAGCATTCTAGAGAGATTTCCAAGCCCAATCACCCTCCAAAGCATCCCCTCTAAATTCCAAATAAACACTTACCTTTTCACCACAATGCTGAGTAAACCAGAGTCTTAGATCATAAAGTTCTCCATTCTCTTTCAAAGCTGGAAAACCATCCCAAGAGTCATCCCAGAACTTCGCCTTTAAACCATTTCCAATTTTCCAAGTAATATGATTAACTATAACCTAATGATAGGAAATAACAAAGTTCCATATTGCTGAGCCAGAGGGTGATTACGTATGGTAAGAATCCCGTTGTCTTCCATAGAGTCCAAATACTTGGCTTTTAAAATTCGAACCCACAACTGAGAGGGTTGGGAGTAAATGTTCCATACCAATTTCACACTCAAAGCCTCATTCATTATATTCCAATCTCTCAACCCCACTCCCCCTTTTTCTTTTGACCTACAAATCTTCTCCCACGAGAGAAGGGGTATCTTATCCTAATCAGTAGCACCATTCCAAAAAAAATTCATCCTTTACCCAACAACCTTTATGATTTTTGTTGGTATTCTAAGACACATCATTGAGAATATAGGAATGGCAGAAATGATAGATTTTAGCATCAAAATTCTTCTAGCTAAAGTCAACCACCTACTTTTCCCTCCATCCATACGCTTCAAAAAACACTCCACCGACTCCTTCCACACTGTTGACTTACATCCCTTGAATAAAGGAATTCCTAGATATTTCCTCGGGAGAGAGCCTAATTTCATACCCAAAATAGAGAAAATTTCCCTTTGCTTCTGGAAACTAGTATTAAAAAAGAAAATCTCAAATTTTCTCCAATTTATGCACTGCCTAGAGGCTTTTCTATACTTATCTAGAACTTATTTCATCACCTTGGCTTCCCTAAAATAAGCTTCCCGGGCCAACAACACAGTATCATCAATAAACTGCAAATGAGAAAGAGAATCAACACCCTCTGCAACCTGAACACCCTTCCAAAGTCTAGCTCCCCTTTTTTTGGATATCATTCTTCCTAGAACTTCAACTATTATAATAAACAGGAAAGGTGAGATTGGGTCCCCTTGCCTTATTCCTTTCTTAGATTCAAAGAAACCTTGCGAGCTTCCATTCACTAAAACTAAAAAGTGAGGGGTTTTAATACAACTTTCAACCCAGTTCACCTAAGCATCACAAAATACAAACCTCCTAAGCACCTTTAAAAGGAAATATCTATTAACTTCATCATACGCCTTCCTAATATCCAACTTTACCAACATTTTTTCTATTTGAGCTATCTGAATGGAGTGTATTGCCTCGTGTACAACAATAACTCCATAGATGGAGCAATTCGGTGAAAAACCACTATGTTCAAGAGAGATCACAACATCAAGAAAACCCTTCAGCCTATTTTCCATCACCTTTGAGATGACCTTGTATACAGTGTTGTAGAGAGAGATGGGCCTAAAGTCATTAAAAGATAAAATTTCATCTTTCTTGGGGACAAGAGCAATAAATGTATTATTAAAATCTTTCAAAACAAAACCACCCACTCTTGATTCCTCCACCACCTCCCAAAGATCGGTAGCCAAGAAATCCCACAATTTCTAGAAAAAGAGCACTGGGAAACCATCAAGTCCGGGTGCTTTGTCTCTGCTAAGACTAAAGAGAGCAGCTTTAACTTCTTCCATTGTGACAACCTTTGAAAGCACTGCATTTCTAAGCTTTCGAAACACATGAGGGGATAAATTCCAAAATTTCATCCACCTGAGAGATATCAATCTGATTACCTCTAAAAGCTTTTGTAAAGAAACACACTACTTCATTGTAGATATCATCCTTTTCCTTAAGGATATTTCCATGATTGTCTTGTATTAAAAATATTTTGTTGTAGAACCTCCTGACCTTAACTGAATTATGAAAAAAATTTGTATTACGGTCCCCATCCTTGATCCATGTCTCCCTTGATTTCTGTCTCCAAAAGATTTATTCTCTTGCCAAAATCTCTGCATAATGCTTATTAAGCTCTTTTTCTTTCAGAAAATCAACCTTACTCATACCCCCTTCAATAGATTTTAAATGTAACACCCCCAAATCTTGTTCAAGTCTGAGCTTTTCTGAGAAGATGTTCTTAAACACCTATCTATTCCATTTCTTTAGCTGCTCCTTGACAAATTGTAGCTTTTTGAAAAACATAAAGGCTTTGTTTCCAACCTGTGGTGACACATTAGACCACCATCCAACAACAAACTCCAAAAAACCTTCCTCTCTTAGCCACATTTTTTCAAATTTAAACGGGCATCGGTTAGGTATAGCATCCCCTTGAATTCTCACACTAATTGGATAGTGATTAGAACCCGTAATGGGGAGGATGTCAGCCTAAAAGGTCCATTGAAAATCTGCCCAATTCTCGACAATGAAAAATCTGTCTAATTTTTTAGCAATATTTAAAAAGCCACTTCTCCTGTTTGTCCAAGTGAAATCACCACTTTTAAATTGAATTTCAAAAAGGCCATTGCTCGACACAAAGTCGTTGAAATCCCTCTGCTTTTGGTTTAGCCATCCAAGACCACCTCTCTTATCATACGACTATAAAATTGCATTGAAGTCACCCCCAAAAGAAATAATCTATCACCATTAGCAAACAACACCTCGGAGATAGCTTTCCACACTCCTCTCATTTGAAAGATATTGTTCTATGCATAGACATTCATTATATAGAAACTTGAAAGTAATTGCTCAGATAAATTATTAACCCATTGCCAAGACTTTTCTGACCTAATCACCTAGACCTCAGTGACCACATCTTTATATAAAATACCTAAGCCTCCAGAAGCTCCTGCTTCTTCCAAAATAAGACACTTCCAAATGGAAAATCGCCTACTAAAGGAGCCTACATCAGCCCCACTAAGCTTCAACTCTTGTAATAGAAAAACATCCGGTCTCGTTTGATCAAGGCATATTTTGATCAAATGAATCTTTTCAGGGGCATTGCAACCCCTCACATTCCACGAAAGGACCTCCATTACTCCCGAGAAAAGGCATAGCCTTTTCTCGATCTCAATTTTTTTGCCCCACTGCACTTCCCGCAATTTCCAACTTCATCCTTACTGATTTTGGACCCCGTTTCTTCTTTTCACCCACCTTCACCTTTACCTTTTTAGCCAAATTTTTCTCCAGAGTTCTTTTCTCCAAAATACTCTATTCCACACTTAGGCCCAAGTCATCCCCACTGCCTGTCTCATCATCCATTGGGGATTTCGTTTCTAGATCTTCAAAAGGGCTACCATCCTCTCTAGCTTCCTCAAAAGAACTATCCAAATTTATAATTGGAGAGATCTGAATGTCTTAAAGATGGGATCCTCGACTTCAAAAATTTCATCCACATTCTGAATCTTGACTAGAGGTGACTTTTTGAGAGATTTTTGACTTTCCTCCACCTCCTCACTTGGTTTCTCCCCCCTTTGATTATTTAGAAGACCATTCTTAATGATGTTGAGGTTTAATGGGTTTAGAAGACCATTCTTAACGCCTTAAATTCCACCACTTTTGAAAGCTTCTCTGAAACAAAGTCTACCTTCCCTATAAAGAAAACTTGACCACTATCCAAATTTTCCTTAAGGCCATCCTCCATCAAATCAACAATCTACTCACAAACTTTACCCGCAGACAAGGTATCGTTTCCTTCCACCTAACTAACATCTCTCCCTTCTGGTGATTTAATGCTTTTTCGAGCAGGCACCAATTCTAAATTAACAACATCAGACCACCTCTTGCCCTCATCAAAACTCCAAACAACTTCCTTAAGCGTTTCCCATCCTTGAAAACCTGTTCACAAACCAATGGTTATTTCTAAATTTTTTAATCCCCAATCTTCCCCAATAGGCTGATCCTGGCTTTTCGACATAGCTTCTAAGAAGCCACAATCTTCAGCTTGAAAAGCACTTTCGTTTGTCAATAGTAGATCTATTAGAGAATTTTAAGCTAGCTCCTTTCCTTTTTCTAGTTGCATATAGTCCCCTAAAGGATGCCCTACCCCTTTGCATACCGAAAAAAATGAGATCCAAGATAAAAAGAAACTATTGTCAAAGTATTTCCTAGGTTTTTATCCATTCCTCTACGTGAGTCAGATAAATGGATTGAATTTTATTTATGAGATTTATTGTTGTACAAACCATTTCGTGATGTGGAAAAAGATATAGGTCATGATAATGACCCCATAATAGAAATGTGGGAATCATTCCATTATAACCCTTAACACGTGGATTGAATAACAACTATAGAAAATGTTGAAAATATTAGCGATTTTGAAATTGAAGACAATGAAGCTATTCAAAGAAATACTACAAAGCATGAATGGGAAATAATATTTGGACTACATCATGGTTAGAATATCCAAGTTTTTGAAATAGATATGTTGGCCCAAAGAAGGGATGTTGATAGAAAAACAAATTGGTGTAATGAATATCAAGGTAAAATATACACAAATTAAGCAATGAATATCATAAGTAGCATGAGATATCATGGGTGTCTCATACATGATGAGATACCACATTATATGAACTACACAACCCCTACTGATAAAAAAAAAGGAACTCAACATAATTATAGCATACTACCATAATAATCAAAATGCATCGCCCTTGTTAATGATAATCCAAGGAAAAATAGGAACATGAAAGTAATATCTAATTGGTGCTATTAGTCAAGTTCTTGAAAATATAGCAATTCCAAGTCGTTCTCCTCTTTTATTACTTGCACCAACTGGAGTTGCAACATTCAACATAAGAGCATTCACAATTCATTAAAAACTAAGAATCCAAATAAGACATTTCTCTCAACTAAAAGGAACAAGACTAACAAGTTTTCTAAAAGAAATAACACACATCAAGTACAATTTGATTGATGAAATGAGATTCATTGTTTAAAACTTGCTAGAGAACATAGATTCTCAACTCTGACAAGCATTCCCACAAAATACAAACATTAAATTTCATTAATAGAAATAACTATTTTATATTGTAATAGATGTAATTCATATATATACAATTTCTATAACTATAAAGGTATATAGTATTGAAAATAATTGTTATCGATTATCTTTTAGGCATATCTATGATTTTTGTTGGAGATTTGAGTCAATTTCCTATTGTTAATGATATACCAACATATGATAGAAACAAACAAGCTAAGTTACTATGGGAAGAATTCAAAACTATAGTTACTTTAGATAAAATATTCACACAAGATGGACAAAACATCCACCAAGAAATATTTCATCAAATTTTGACAAATATGAGAGATGAAAACCCAACAATTGATGATTAGAAGTTGCTTATGACAAGAACCACTATTACCATAAATGCAGTAAACAATGAAGAGTTTGAAAATTGTGTTCATTTGTTCTCCATAAATGATAATATTCATAATCATAACAAAAAATTCTATACTCATTGAAACATCCTATTGTACATAGTGTTGCAACAAAATCAACAAGTATTAATGCAATAGAAGGATGCTCAAATGATGAGCTTGATATGGAATTATTGATTAGCAAGGATGAGAGGGTAATGTTGACTTCAAATCTTTGGTACAAGCAAGTCTTGTAAATGGAGCTCTAGGATATATTCAGAAGATTATATACAAACCTAGAAGTGGTACCAGAACCACCAACATATGTAATGGTTGAGTTTGAAAAATATTCAAGAATACCATTTGATGACTATAATCCAAATACAATTCTAGTTACAAAAATATAGAGGGGGAGTGCAATCCAAATACCATTAAGATTGGTTTGGGTATTGACAATACATAAATCACAAGGGTTGACTCTTTAAAAGTCACTATTGATATATGACCAAGAGAAAGAATGGGATTTACATTTGTCACCATATCTCATGTAGAGTCTCTAGAATGTCTAAGAAATGTCACCATTTGCATATGACTATTATGAAAAGCGTAGACAACTTGCCAAAAGAAAGGTTGATGTAACATATTTTCTTCAAATTTATTTCAATGACTATCAAATGTTTAAATGTAATATATTTGTATGATTTTAAATTTTATGCTACTTTTATTTCCTCTATGTTTAAAGTATTTAAAATTGGACAAATAAATGTTTTTTTATATAACAAAATTATGATACTTATGAAATATTTTTAATGATTTATAACAAATTTAAATATCATTTAATATTTGAAGATTATTCATATTTTACATCACAATTAATAGAATTGGTATGTTTCATATGTTTTTCACATATTCAATAGTTTTTAGTTATACTTTAAATATATATTAATCTAGATGTCTTTCCTTCTAGGTCATGACAAATCATATACAAAAAAATGAAATAAATGATGTTCCAGATACTACATCAATTTTTTTGTAATAAGTACATTGAATGTTTTAGTAAAATCAAATGGATTTATTAAAACTAAAATTGAAAATTTTGGAAGATCTATTTTAGAAGATTGTGACAAAATTATTGCACGACTTGAAGTGACAAGCATGTCTGCACATGTAATTGAAGAAGTGATAAAAATTGAAGAAAGGTGAAAAAATTCATGCCACCTACCAAAAACTAGCTGCATTTTATAGCTTGACTGAATTATACTACAATGAATAATACAATGAAGGCAATGGTAGTTGTATTGTCGAATAATTTCAAATTTACTTGAATAATATATAAAATATTTCTATGATTGTATTGATGTTTGGTTGAATACTTTCATATGTCAAAAATTATTAAATTTATTAAACTTGGATTTATTAATATATTGGGGGAAATAGTTCAACTAAAAACTACAAGTCTAACATATGAAAATTTTATTTACCAACATGTTATTCAAAGTAGATAGTTCCAATGCAATGACCAATTTTCACAATAAGCAAACAATAATAGACATTAGATGTTTGTCCTTTTCCAAACTGAATTTTATATGAATTTTATAAAATCTTATTATATAGTGGTTATGGATATGATAGACTTTTTTAAATTTTGTGTGACAAACGTTTCAAATTTTACTATATTCATATATCATTAATTAATGTTAAATAATTATGTGTAACCTTTCACGACAAATGGTTCACTATGTGAAATTCTATGAAATGAAATATGTTTCATGAATTATGTCAAACGGTTAATATGCCTTATCTCTTCTTCAATTCTAATACAATTAATAAACCAACTGATTATTGTTATAATTAAAATTATTTTTTAGGAATGGTTAAATTTATCAAATCCATATTTTAAAATATTAATTTAAATAACTTACATTCATTACACTAATTATTAAAATAAAACTAATTTTCAATTACATAAATTATATTGTCCTTATGGTTATGGTTAAGTGAATTCCTACATATGTGTAGTTATACTTGGTAGCATATACGTGGTTTTAAAAAATGTGTGCCAAAATATATTTTTTGATATAATAAAAATGCGAGAGCTAATAAATTTTTTTTTATATAGCTCAAAATGTGTGTCAATATATGGTTTTTGGTATAGTCAAAATGTAAAAACTAATAATTATTTTGATGTAGGTAAGCAAGATGTTACATAATGCACATACATGGGTGTCTACTTGGTTGACCAACTATCAGTCATATCTTCCATGGAATGTCTTCCTTCGAATAGAGGAATTGAGTGTTCCCTATAGTTTGAGGGACACGATGGTAAAGAGAATTAACATAAATGAGCCAAAGACGAGTCACATAAAAATTCATAATTATGCCAATTACTTTAACTTCCTCTATGAATCCAAGGTGATAATAAGGTTGGATGTTAAATTTCATAATCTACAAATAAAGATTTGAGATTTTTGTGACTGGTAAATTGCTCTTTACCATGAGCTTCAAGATCTTTACCTTGTTGGATGCATTTGGAAGGTAAAAATTATGCCAATAGTGATCATCAACATAAAATGGGCCAATTGAGTGTTGCCTATAGTTTGAGGGACAAGATGGTAAAGATAATTAACATAAATGGGCCAAAGACGAGTCACATAAAAATTTATAATTATGCCAATTACTTTAACTTCCTCTATGAATCCAAGGTGATAATAAGGTTGGATGTTAAATTTCATAATCTACAAATAGAGATTTGAGATTTTTGTGACTGGTAAATTGCTCTTTACCATGAGCTTCAAGATCTTTACCTTGTTGGATGCATTTGGAAGGTAACAATTATGCCAATAGTGATCATCAACAAACACACTCTTTCCAATGAGCTTACCATGAAATTATTTAATGGAGAATCTTGAATTAGTAATCACATTAGTCCACTTGAAGAATGATTGCTTCTTACATTTAAATTCAAATACTCCATCATATTCAAGGTGCATTGTGTCCTACCAATGTTCAGGCTGTTACATGCATATTATGGGCACCTACCTCATATGCTGTGAAGTCTAATGTGACAATCAAAGTGCAAAATTGTTACTAGTTCATAAATGGTTCACTAAGTGAGTGTTTAGAAACTATTTAGTTATGATAGTAAATATTTTTTATATATTTTTCAATGACAAATTTTTACAAACTATTTACATATTGTATATATGACTAAATCCAATTTTAAAAACATTTTATAAATGTTGTCGTAATAGTGTTTATTAGTGTAAAATTGTTTTATTATTTTGTTTATCTAAATTGAAATGTGTATATATTCATGTGTGATTAACCAATATCTTTTTGAATCCAAATACAATTGAAGAATAAGTTGATTTTTTCATTATTATAAATATTTGTACTTTATATTCAAGTTCAACTTTTCATTACTTAAGTATTATATTTTTTTATTCAAAATTTTAAAATAATTGAGATGAGGAATTATCTTATAGCATATATCTATATATTTACTAATTTATATAACTTTTTAACATAAATAATAAATGTAACACTAAAACTATTTGTATTCCTATAACTAACTCCAGTTTGAACTCTAATCCTAACTATAACTCAAATCGTAACCATAATATATAAAAATGTATAGTAATCATAACTCTCAATTGTAAATATAAATATTACCTTGCTTCTATTTAAAAAATTAACCCTAACCCTAACCCTAATCCTAACCTACTACCATAACTCTAATCCTAACACTAATCCTAATTGTAATCTTAACTATATATGCAACCCTAATCCTAACCCAAATCCTTTTTAAAAATTTAATCCTAATCACAATCTTCATCTTATCGCTAACCCTAATCATAACCCTAATTTTAATCCAAATTATTAACCTAATTCTATCTTTAATCCTAACCCTAATCATAATTATGATGATAACCCCAACCCAAATTCAAATTTAATCTCTAACCCTAACCCTAACCCTAATCCTAATTATATCTCTTATCCTAACCATAACCCTAATTTTCACTCTAATCCTAATCATAATCCTATCCCTAACCCTAACCCTAGGTCTATCTCTAACCCTAATCTTTACCTCAATCATATATTTTCTCTAATTATAACCCTAACACTAATCATTATGCTAACCCCAACCCTAATCCTATTGCCAACCCCCAACTCTAGTCCTAATTTTATATCTAACTCATCTAATTTTAATTCTACTAGTAACCCTAAATGTAACCCTAATCCTAACCCAAACCCTAATACCAATTCTATCTATAAACCTAACCCTAATCTTAATCACAATACTTAAATTAATCCCAACCTTAACCAAAATTTTATCTCTAACTTAACTCTACCCTTTAGCCTAATTCTTTCTCTAATCCTAACAAAAACCCTAATTGTGATGATAACCCCAACCCAAATTCGTATTCTATGTCTAATCATAACCCTAATCTCTAATTCTAAACCTAAACCTAAATCTAATATTAACCCTAATACTAACCCCAACCATAATACCAATTCTATCTCTAAACCTAACTCTAACTCTAATCCCATACTAATGTTAACCCCAACCTTAACCCTAATTCTATCTCTAACCCTAACCATAACCCTAAGCCTACCCTTGATCTTAATTTTATTTGTAATCCTAACCATAACCCTAATTGTGATGTAAGGGCTATCCAAGTCCTCAATTACAAACTCCAACAACATAAATGAATCAAAGAAATTACCAAAAAAGTTCAAAAATCTACAAGAAGTTTAATTGATTAATTATTCAAATTTATGATTTTTACATGAAAATCACTATCAAACTGAAAATACATCATGTACAAACATATGAGTTGTTGGATAACTTCACAAATCAGATATGGAGGTCTAATACAAATAGAAAATACACCCACAAATCAAAAATCTTCAATCAACCTTCCTTCTATAGCCTCAACCTCCTTCAACCTACAATCTTCTTTGACAAATCACTGTTGCAATCAAATGAAAATATTTTAATTTACTTGTTGATATATGCTTTCTTCAAAACTTGCAACAAAATGTCCTTTTCCACTTTTCCAAGAAAAAGCTACACCCAACTCCTCTATTCCTAAAACTTGGAAAAGAATCATTCAACAAAAAATTGTCTAGCATAACCTTCAACATGCCACCATAACTCTTAGTCCTATGTCTCCAAAATTCTATTCCCAACTTAGAATATGGCTTCCAAAATGCATGTTATAAAATATTAAATGCCAAAAAGGCATATTGAAAAGCACTTTCCTGAAATTTCCAAAACGATATTACAAATTGAATTCTAATTTCTTAAAAATTGCCCAACTTTTGCATGCTACAAATGAGTTGAATTAAATGAATTAATGATGCAGGAGCATCCAGGGCCAAGAAAAATCCTGCATTTTTCTCCAGTGTTGTTTGATCAAATAAGACCTAAGCAAATTTTTGTCGGTGTTATCCACCTATATGAAATCAATAAATTTTAAACTTTTTATCCTTGCTATATGGAGTATCGGGCTTTTGGTTGTTAGCACATCAGGTGTGCACAACATATTGTTCATATGGCGCCGAAACCGATAGGTCCTATCACTTGATATGACTTTGTGAGGTTGGTGATATCGGCATAAGTCTACGTCTCTAAGGATATCAGAGCCAATAGAGGCATAAAGGGAACCATAATCTTCAATTCCCTGATGCCTTTGATATAACATGCTCGTGTGATTCTCCAATCATCTGATCAATATTGGGGTGACTTCATGCCATCGACGGGACATTCTATTAGGCTCCAGTGGTGCATCGATAGTCCAATGGTCCAATAGTCTGATGGTCTAATAGTCTGACGGTCTGATAGTTTGATGGTAGGTGTCATTAGCGAGAAGCCTGTGTATCAACAGAGTCAAGTTAGGGTCTCCTCAATAGGCCGATAGAATTATCCAATGTGAACGATGACATGTGCTAACCAATGGTGATTGATGAATGATCTTACGATTCACATCCTTGTTGTGAATAATGTGGTGACAGGGTGGACCCACATGAAAATGGTGTGTTAATTGGTGTGATAGACTTCCATTGGTAGGACTCGTGAGATGATCCCAATGATACAATGATAAGATGGAGCGATAATGTGATATTGGTATGACATGGTGATATCGGCAAAAGGTGGATTATAGTTGACCAATAAACCAATGATGGAATTGATAGTGTGAGTGGTATGTTGTGGTGGTGGTTGGAAAATGTGATCACGACACTCGACAAAACAAGATACGATAGATTTCCACATTATTGTTGTGGAATCCATGTTGATTGGTTGATGATTGGAGCTCCTGATAGTGAGGTAACTGAACTGTACTATGACACAAGGAATGTGGGAAGACAAATTTTGACATGTAGGAAGGTGATGATATAAATGGATAGACCGAGACTGGGTAGAGATAGGAAGGAGAGGTGGTGACGAGCAGCCAGTAGCTCGCAGGTGGTAGTGAGATCTTCAAGTTGGCAGAAGTTTTGTAATCAACCACTGATGGATTGTAATAATGTAATGTCTCCTCATTAAGGAATGAAAGTGTTTGTCACTCACATTGTGTCAATCTGTGTGTGTATGTGTTTTTATTGTGTGATTGGATAGCCTGACAAGGCCCTCCAGTCTCGACTACACCAATGGTATCAGAGCAGGTTATCGCTGGCATGGAAGTGAAATTGTGAAAGAGATCATGAGGAGAACATTTTTTTGTCTCAGAAAGGAACCCTATAGAGAGTTTGTTGTAGAAGAGAATTATGTAACTACAGATGATGAGTTCTAGAAGAGGAGATTGTTGTAGGTGAAAGGAGACCTGTAACTGCAGAGAACTTGAACCCTAGAGATATTCGTTGCAACAAGTGCCTGTGACTGCAGAGGGTAGAGGAGGCACATAAGCTTGGAATGAAGTGTGAATTTGTTGCAAGAAGATATTTACAACTGTAGAGGACTTGATTCCTAAAGAGTTTTGTTGGAGGAAGGACCTGTAACTATAGAGGGTGGATACCCTAATTGAAGAGAGAAATTGTTGCAAGGTAGATCTGTAACTACAGAAGGAGAGTTCTTGAAGATGTCTTCAAATAAGAGGACAAGTTGGGTCATGAAGAGACCAGTGATAATCCTATCCTAGGAAGAGTATTGGGATAAAATGAGTGAAAAGAAGCTCATTGAAGAATTGAGAAAAATAGAAACAAAATTGGATTCCCTTGAAGAGGGGTTCACAAAGAAGGATGTGAATAAATTGCAGCAAGGAACATTGAAAGAGGAAATGAGAAAGGAAGAGAAAGTGTCCAGATAGGAGATAATCAATGAGACCATCTAGTCTCTTGGTTTATTTTCTAATGATATGAACGCAAGTATGAAAAAAAAGGAGAACAAGACCTTGAGGATGGAAAGGAAGACAAGCCAACAAAACAAAGACAAGGTGAAATTTTTTTTTGATTATGATTATGTAAGACAAAATAAGAATTCCAAGGATAAAATTAGATTAGTTGATCATGGATACATAGTACCATTTTGGAAAAGGAAATCGTTTGCAACAGGGGTACGTGACAAGGTGCCTAAATATGAGGATGATTGGGAGTAGAAAATAAAGCCCCAAAAAAGAGCAGCAACGAAAGGACTACCATCCAAAAATGTAAGAGATGAAGTATGGATGGTGAATCGTGTTGTAGCAGAGGATTGTGATGTTGCAGGACACAAAGAAGTGCGGATGGATTTGAAGAATCTTAAAATTGATGAAAAAATTGGTGAAGCCAATGGTGTCACTTTGTTGACAGAGGAAATGAGGTGGATCGATGAATTGTTGACAATTGGGAATGAAAAGTTGAAAGAAAAGTTGGTAATGAATGTTGTTCCTAAAGCGTCGGTGTGTACCTTAATGTTTTACCCTACTCTAATGTGCAAAATAACTTAAAAATATGAATGATAAAAGACTAAGGACACTTCAAGATTAGCCTAAAGAGTGATAAAACAAGGAGGAAAGTAGATAAAACAAGATGCAAATGATTTCACCTCCCTCGCTGTTGAAGACTCCTTGATTGGCCCTTGCTTGGGATGATTTTGTGTGCTCCTTAGATGACTTCTTGAGTGACTAAAATGCAAGATCAACTTATGAAAAATGATTACAATTGATGGCTAGATGATGGTAGATACTTGAGAATACAAATTGGCAGCATGTAGTTGTAAAATGGCTAAGTGTTTGAGAATGCAAATTGGCAGCATAAGGTTGCTCAAATCCAAAGTGTTGAAAATTCCCTTGAGGAGGGGGTATTTATAGAAGAATTTGAATTCTCTAGAGAATTCAACGGTCAAGATGCATCCAACAAGGCCAAGATGAAGGGCTATGGTGGGTTGAGAACCCACAAGTCCTCACATCTTGACATGTGGATGGTGAAGTGGCCAAGAGAAGATGAGGTGTAAGTGAGGTGTCAAAAAGGTACATGAGGTGGAGGAAGGACAAGCACCTTGGGGAGTGAGAAGATTTCCATAAAAAGGGATTTCTTGTCCCCAAGTGGGAGTGAAAGGGACATTTGAGGAATTTTGGAATTCCTCAAAAATCTACATGGGAAAAGGAAAGGTGGTTGAAGACATAAATGTGAATTAAAAATTCACATTCTTAGGAGAATCTAAAGGATAAAAGGTGGGCTCCAAAAAGGTGGGACTTGGTCACATGTGGAGATTGTGACAAGTCCAAGGTTCTAGAAGCCTTGGAAGGATAGAATGTGAATTAAAAATTCACATATAAAAGAGGGGAATCTAGGATAAATAAAAAGGAATTAAAAATTCCTTTGGGGGGGAAGAGTTGACCAAGGTACTAATTAGGTTTGACTAATTAGTAATTAGAGGATAATTAGGGGTTAATTAGGATTAAAGGCCAACTTGCAAAAGTTGGAGGATGTGACACATCCTAATCAAGGATTAGGCATGTGCACATCCTTAATGAAGAGATTAGGAAATGGATTAGGATTAGATGAAAATGACATGTGAAGAATTAAATAAATGTAATATTTATTTAATTTATTTGATGAAAAGAGGATTTAAGGAGGGTAAGGTATTTAATTATTAATTAAATACCTTAGGGATTTGGCAGAATTAAAGATATTAATTAAATAATAGTAATATTACTTAATTAACTCAGATAGGAGGATGTTTAGATGAAAAGTGATAAATTTGGATGTCTACATTTTTCCCCTCTTTGAGATGGTGTTACGAAGTAGCATCATTTCAAAGAATATTAAAATATAGAACTCAGAAGGAGATGGTTAGATTGGAAAAGATGCCCCAGTCATCAAAGGGATGACTAGGAAGGAAGACGATGGGGGTGAAGATGAAGAGTAGGGATTGAGGATGCCCCCTCGAGAGGACATGCGGGTTGAAGAGAACATGTGTGTGCTCTCGAAATAGATGATGTGATGCAAGGGGAGATGAGGAAGATGATGCAAGGTGATGGGGAAGAGAGTAAGTGATATGGAGATGGATGAAGCACAAATGGATTTCAAAAGGTGATGTTGCCCCAGTCAAGGTACAAGCCAAAATGGGTTGATGATGGATGGAGTGTTGTCAATGAGGGAATGAAGGATCCTGAAAACAACACGAGGATAGGGAAGGATACATCCCACTAAGTGGTATTGATGAGGGAAGGATACATCCCAAAACACCACTAAAGGATAGGGAGGAATACCGCCCGATGATGATGAAAGTGTTGTTGATGAGGGAAGGATACATCCCAAAACAACACCAAAGGGATAGGGAATGATAATAATGGATGATGATGATGATGGGTCAAGGCTAGTAATGAGACTGGGGACAAGACCAAGGATATGATTAGATGATGCAGGCTAAATGGAATGGATGGGGATTGGATAGAGATGTGAGATAAGGATGAAGGATGAATGGATGGAGGGATACATACAAGATGATAGAATGGAAAATGAAATGCAATCCTAATGCAATTTTCCATCTTCGGAACACTGAGTTTTGCTATAGCATAAGACACCAAGTGCCAGGGTATGAAGAACCAAGGCGAATTAGTGTCTAATGCATAAAACAAACACAATAGACAAGAAGGCTATCCCAACACCCCAAAGTCACAAAGACCTTGGTCGGGCCAGGTATTGAGATAACCACAAGCACAAAAGGATGCCCCAGCATAACACAAGACCACAAGGATCTTGGTGGGTACTACATGGGACAACCAAGAAGAAACAATCAAACAAAAGATCAAGATATGCCCCTATGTGGGCCAATAAAAACACGCCATAATATGATGGATCATGGCGGCCTTGACAAGTGATGATAGGGAGTTCAAATGATAAACAAAAGCCAAAAGCATCAAAAGATCGCAATCAATTTCAAATGTCCTTTGCCATAGGATCAAGGGGATAGATGGGATTTGATGAGGTTTGTTAGGAAGGATACATCCTGTTGAGACCGATGATGGATACTAAGCTAAAAGATCGATATGACGTAAGATATTCAAAACTGATTGGATTTGATGATACAAGTGGGTCTTGTTTGTTAAGAACCAGCTAGATAAGGGCATAGCTTGATGACACGACACAAGGAAGACAAGACATGGGACTGACACACCCTAAAGACCTAGGGGCTCGGGGGCCGATCAAAGATTAGCCTTGCCTACGTGAAAGCGCAAAGCCCTTGTAGTTCGGTGAAAGGTGGATGACTGGCCAAGATGGAGACCTTGATGGATGGTAAAGATAGGATGGACAAAAGGAGAAAGACCGATGATAGACGATAGAAGGGAAAAGTGGACAATGAAGATCGATGATGGAACCCTGGGGGCGGATCAAATGATTGACCTTGCCTATGTGAAAGCGCAGGGGCAACGTAGTTCGGCAAGGCCAAAGGAAAACAATGGATAAAGGATGATAAGATGATAGGATAAGTGGATAAAAAGATGGGACCGATACAACAAGATAGGATAGACCTATTGGATTGGATTGGATAGGATGATGACGATCACATAAAGCTCAGGGATTGGATAGTTATCCAAATCATTAAAATGACTTGGGAGGATGATATGATAGATAGATGAGTGATGAAAAGTGGTAGGGGATTGGAAATATGTGCAAGAGAAGCAAGGGTGATGACGATGAGATAAATGGCATTGGGTTGCATGGGGGGAGGCCTATAGCCAGATACCAATGACAAGGGATTGTGAGATGGGATGAGGATAAGGATGAAAGAATGGATAGAGATATAGGGATGGGGGATGGGAGGGATTGTTTGGATGGATAGGAATATAAGGATTGGGAGATGAAAGGGATGCTAGGATAGATGGGGAGATGGAAGGGATGCTATGATAGATGGATAGGGAGATGAAGGGATGTTATGATAGATGAATAGGGACAGAAGGATTGGGAGATGAAAGGGATGCTAGGATAGATGGATATGAAGATAAGGATGGGGAGATGGAAGGGATGCTGTGATAGATGGATAGGGAGATGAAGGGATGTTATGATAGATGAATATGGACAAAAGGATTGAGAGATGAAAGGGATGCTAGGATAGATGGATACGAAGATAAGGATGGGGAGATGGAAGGGATGTTGTGATAGATGGATAGGGAGATGAAGGGATGTTATGATAGATGAATAGGGACAGAAGGATTGGGAGATGAAAGGGATGCTAGGATAGATGGATATGAAGATAAGGATGGGGAGATGGAAGGGATGCTGTGATAGATGGATAGGGAGATGAAGGGATGTTGTGATAGATAGATAGGGACAGAAGGATTGGGAGATGAAAGGGATGCTAGGATAGATGGATACAAAGATACAAATGGGGAGATGGAAAGGATATTGTGATAGATGGATAGGGACAGAAGGATTGGGAGATGAAAGGGATGCTAGGATAGATGGATACGAAGATATGAATGGGGAGATGGGAATGATACTGTGATAGATGGATAGGGACATAAGGATTGAGAGATGAAAGGGAAGCTAGGATAGATGGATACGAAGATACGAATGGGGAGATGGAAAGGATACTGTGATAGATGGATAGGGACAAAAGGATTGGGAGATGAAAGGGATGCTAGGATAGATGGATACGAAGATATGAATGAGGAGATGGGAAGGATACTATGATATATGGATAGGGACATAAGGATTGAGAGATGAAAGGGATGCTAGGATAGATGGATACGAAGATACAAATGGGGAGATGGAAAGGATGCTATGATAGGTGGATAGGGAGATGAAGGGATGTTATGATAGATGATGTCTCCAAGGACTATGTCACAAAGGAAGCAGATGCCCCCACTCTAGATATGTCATATATGAGGAGGCATGAGGGATAGAAGACAAGTGGATGGGGAAGATAAGGAGATAACTAGATGAGGGATAGGATGGGTGACTAGGAATATGATAGAAATGGATGAAGGGAATGTATGCAATAGGTGTCAAAGCATGCATAGATAGGTGCTTATTCAAGATCACAAGAAGGATGGAGAGAATGGGAGAATGAAATGGGATATGATGGTAGGATCTTGAGGGATTTATAGAAGAGGGGATGGATATGGGAAGATGAGTGCATAGCCCAGCTAGGAGCATAGCGGATGGAGAATACATATCAGGAAGTTTCTAGAGTCTCGGATAGGGATTCATGGCCTTGTTGCAGGGTTTTTCATCATGAGTACTTATCAAAGGCAGCTTGTTTGCGCAAGTTTTTCACCATTGGACGAATTATTTCTGCTACTATTTTATTTTATTTTTATTTATTTATTTATTATTTTTAAATTTTTTTGACTTTTTGGATATCATGCAGAAGGAGATGGGTAAGGATAAGGAAGTGGATAAGCAAATTTAGAAGACATGTGATAAGGATCAAGGTGTTATGAGCCCATGTTTGAAGTGACTGTTGGATATTGGTACAACCTTAATGCGACTAAAATGGATTCACATATGAGGGTAGATTAGAGGTTGATAGAGGTTGATACATGGGATAATGGATGGGATGTTGGAAAGGGTATGGATAGAATGATGGGGTGGATATGTGATGGGAGATGTGTTCAGGACCAACATTGGCACATGTGGTGGTGGATGTGAAAAGATAATAGGATTAAGGGATGGAGAATGTGGGGATAATGGAGGAGATGGAATGGTGAATTTCGGGACATAAGGACCCAAAACAGGAGATGAAAGGGGTGTATGATGAGCTTTTGGATTATAACTTTGGATGTTCTTATATGAACTGTGTAGTAGCATTGCATCTTTTTTGAGGATCGCGGTTTTGATCTTTTTAGTTAGGTACAGGCCTTTCACGGCCCTCTGAGATTTGATTTAGTTTTAGTTTGATTTTACTTTGCTTTTAACATGTCTTTAGAGGGGACATGAATTTTAGTTCATGCTTGGTGTTTTAGATTGATACATTTTTCTTTAACTTTCCTTGAAGTGATTTATTTGCAATGGGATGGAGTGTAAGGGTAGTTGATGTGGTAGGGTAGGAGTATGGGGATTATGTGTAGATGGAGGATGTTTAGGTAAGTACCTTTGTTGATCCTGACTATGGGGTATGTGAGAGGGATGTTTATGATGGATGAGATGGATAGGTGATGAATGGATGAAAGGATGGATAGGACAAGATGGAGGAGGTGATTTTGGGATATAGGGGCCCAAAATAGACGTAGGACCTAGAGGAAACAAGGGAATGGTAGATGGAGGATTGGAGATGGTAGATGGAGGCATGTAAGGACCCAAAATGGATGGAGCAGATGAAGAGGAAGATGGACGGTTGTTTTGAGGTGATACGATAGAGGAGGAGGGATGGCCACATATGATCTGGTGGGGCGATGGGAAGAGCCAATATTTCTTTTGGAAAAGGCTCGTTGAGGACGTCTAGAGGTTGTACCAACATTTTTGGATTGTGAGTCGTGAGTAGTACATCCAAGACCTTGCGGATATAAATGTTCTTTAGCTTGGATGGGCTCTATAATACCTTACTCATGAAGGCCTAAACCTTTTCCTTGATAGTTCATTCTCTTGAGTATTCAATCTAGGACATGATTTTTGTTATTCTGGAAGAATGATGCGAGTTCATTATGAGGTGGAAGAGGAGGGTTGGTGTATATGCTTTGTTTTTCTTCTACGAGGAGACCACCATGGAGGAATGTGAGAGGACTAAGGGGATATGCAAGCGGTGTGGGGATAGCATTTTTAGGCGATGATGGGGGATCATGAGAAGGAGATGATGGGATAGCAACATCAAGAGAGGGGGTAGGGGCCATGATAGGATTTGGATTTGTGGTAGTAGGCTCATGCGATGGAGATGGAGCAGTGGAAGCTTGAATGACAAGGGGATCATGGGATGGAATGGATGGGGGACTGTGATTTTGAGGTGGACTAGATGGGATGGTAGGATCTTGATCTGGAGAAGGAGATATGTTGGCATGCTTTGGATTAGACTCTTGGCGTGACTCATCATGTGCAGGAGGCATGGTAATGGAGTCTTGTTGGGACTCTTCAAGTGGGGAAGATGGAGGGATGAAAGATTCATGAGGTTCATTGGAATGGGTTTTGGTGCTACTAGGAGTGGGAGGAGTGGATTGGATTTGGGTGGATCTAGGAGTAGAGGGAGTGGATTGGATTGGGTGTCTTTGATGGATTCAGTGGTTCTTGGAGTAGGAGGTGGGGGTTCAATGGATTTAGTAGGTTCAATGGTTTCAATGGTTGGAGCAGTACTAGGGGTGGTAACGTCAATAATAGGTGTGGTATGGAGAAGGGTTTCATCACTAGTGATCGTGGATGATGGATCTAGATGGCATGGTTCCATGACTTCAAGATGTGGAGTTGGGGATGGCTTCTTTGTAATGAGTCCTTGGAGAACTTCTGAAATGAGAGACTTGCATATGGTTGGCTTAGCTAGGGTGGTAGAAATGGATGAGGGATTATGGATTGGTGGACTAGGGTTAGATGGAGGAATGGGATTGAATGTAGGACTATGAGTAGATGGGGGATTAGAATTGGATGGAGGACTAGGAGTAGATGGATGAATAGGATTGGATGGAGGACTAGGAGTAGATGGAGGACTAGGATTGGATGGAGGGTTAAGGTAAGGATATTGGAGTGGTGAATTAAGATAGGGGGACATGGATTGTGGATTAAGACAAGAGGATATAGGTGGTGTAGTGGGACAAGAGGATGTGGGGGATGGATTATAATAAGGGTATTGGGATGATGGATTAGGATGAGGAGACATGGATGTAGGATTAAGGTAAAAGGGTGTGGATGTAGGATTAGTATGGGAAGATTGGAAAAGGGGATTAGGATAGGGGGACATGGATGGGGAATTGTAATAGGAGTATTGGGATGGAAGATGAGGATAAGAGGATGTAGATGTTGTGTAAGGGGATGACGTAGATGAAGGACATGACAAATATGGGGATGAAAAAGATACTGGATATCCATTGTCAAGGGTGGCATAAGGAGCATGACTAGGCATGGATGAAGACATAACGGGATGACTCATAGGAGTAATCAGATTTTGGAAAGTGGGTGGAGAAAGCTTACTAGTGACAATAGCATCAAGGGGATCTACGTCATATTCTTCTTGATCAACAAGACTTTCGTTATCGTCGTCCACGTAATTAAGGTTTCCCTTGACTACTATTGATGGAGGATGAGGATTCATGATGGTGAAAGGATAAAGAGGATGGATAAAAGATTTTGAATGGGAACGGATTAAAGCTCAAATCAAGATTTTGGTCAAGCTCAGATCAGGATTGGACAAAAGCTCAGATTAGGATGATTAGATGGGATTGCTTTTGATTTTGATGGGATTCAATAGGCGGATGATTGGATCAGGTAGATGATTTGATGAATTTGATTAAAGTACTAGATCAGTTTGATGGGATATGATCAAATGATTAGATGATGTTGA
>VDFB02000017.1:122236348-122450327 GCA_007258455.2 Sequoia sempervirens | reverse complement strand
ATTTCCACATTGCTGTTGTGGAATCCATGCTAATTGGTCGACAATTGGAGCTCCTGATAGTGAGGTAACTGAATGAAACAATGACACAAGGAATGTGGCAAGACAAAGGATGACATGCAAGAAGGTGATGATATAAATGGATAGCTTGAGACTAGGTAGAGACAGGAAGGAGAGGTGGTGACAAGCAACCAGTAGCTTGTAGGTGGTAGTGAGATCTGCAAGTTGGCAGACATTTTGTAATCAACCACTGATGGCTTGTAATAATGTAATGTTTCCTCATTAATGAATGAAAGCATTTTTCACTCATGTTGTGTCAATCTGTGTGTGTATGTCTATGTTTTGGCTACATGATTAGATAGCTTGACAAGGCCCTCTGATCTTGATTGGACCAATTAATCAAAACTTGTAACCCCAAAAACCCATGCCCAAGCTTGGCTTTTTGAAAATTCACAAGTCAAAATTATCTCCTAGAATTTCTCCCATGTTAAATTTGCAACTAAAGATAAAGGCTAATTATTTAATTTATAATTTTGTCCAATAAATTGCAATTTATTTATCCAACAACATAATTTACCAAACTTTAGTAAAATTAAATCAAAATAATCTTTTTGGTTGATGAGGATTGTCCATTCACCATGAATGCTCTTGCATCAGACACCCATGGTAAATTGAAGTGTTTCATGAGTTGAACTCATAAAAATTTGTAGATCCCATGCTTATCTTGGACCCATCTATTTACCTTAAATCTATGTAATTATCTTTCCAAACCTGTCTCTACAATATGATGTCTCTCCCATCTTTCATTCTCCCTCTCTTTCTCCCTCTTTTCACATAATCCAACTCCCACCAATATGCACTATGAATTTTTGAAAAATCATAAACATTAGTTCCCTCTTCTTTAGTTTAATAATGAAACTCATGCATTACCTCTTTCCATGTTATTACTACAACAATTGTTTCAACATCAACCTTAGTTTGGTCCTTGTGTTCCTCTTTTCTCGTCTCCTGAAAGATAGTTTTTAGCTGCAAATTCTTTCTCCTCTGTATTCACTTCAATGTTACAACATAATCAAAATATTCTTCTTTCCCATCCTACATCAATTACATACTTATCTCCTTATCAAATAAGAGGTCATCAACTGATGCAAAGTAAAGATCACCAAACAACTCAACATTCACTTTCTCACATTCTTCCTTACTTTCAATTGTAGTACTTTCATTTACCAATGCATTCATTTCTGCAATATCCTCTTCTATACTAGAATATTATCATTCTCAAAAAAATTAGTAACAACATTTTCACAAAATTCTGATTTTACCTCTTCTTTCCCCACTGAAACTTTCACTCTTCCTATCTTAAATGCAATAAATACTACTACCAATTTTATTAGAAAATCATAATCTTCATCCTCATCCTCTTTCACTAATTCTTTAACCCCATTAAACAAAATTTTTCCAATTTCATTACATACATTTCCTTCTTCGTTATTCATAGGTTTCAACTCGTGCTTGATTCCATCCTTCATCAAGGAGTATGTGTTGGCATGCCCATCATGCTTTTCTTTCCTATCAAACTACCAAGGTCCTCCCCATAACAAGTGACAAACATCCATAGACATTATACCAACACATAACTTCATCATGATAATCACCAATCTTAACAAACACTATTCATTTACCAAAACTTTATGGTCATCCTACAACCAAACAATCTTGTATGGATGCAAGTGCCTTCTTTCCAAGTGTAACTTATTCACCATTTCTTTAGAAACAAGATTATCAATACTACCACAATCAATAATCATATTACATAATTTACCTTCACAATTACATCTTGTTTGAAACATTATTTTTCTTTGATCTAGTTCCTTTCCCTCATTCATCAGGGCTCTTCTAGTGACTAGTGCTACTCTTTCCGCTTCTTCGAAATGTGATCAATTTGCATCTTCCTCATTCACATTTTCTATCCTTGCATTATTTTTAGTCCTATTAGTTATTTATTGATTATGAGGGAAATCATAACCTCAATGTCCCTCTTCTCCACACTAGAAACAAGCTCCATGAGGAGGTCTCCTCTTCTAAATCCTCTACCTGATCTTACTTTTCCTCTAGAATTATGATCACGAGACTTGTTTGAACTCTCACCTCTTTCATCTTTGATGTACTTAGTGTCTTCAATCTTATTTTTATCCTCATTTTGCTACACATAAGCTCTACCCTTTTCTTTTTGTTTATTCTCAAATTTTTTATTCAACTTTTCTTCAACTTTCAAAGCAAATTGATAAGCTTCTTCTAAATTAAAAATTCTTTCCCAACTTAGTTCTTCTTGAATGGTTGGCTTTAATCGATTGATGTATATTGATACCTTCTCCTTGTTGGATTTTGATTGTCATGTTCTAATCAAGATTTTGTGGAATTATTCGGTATACTCTTTCACAATTTTTGTTCCTTGTCTCAGACTCTGCATTTTCTTGAATAAATCTAGTTCATAATTCATAGGATTTTCTTGAATAAATCTAGTTCATAATTCATAGGAACAAATTGTCTCTTCATATTTTTCACCATTCTATCCCACTTGGTGATATTCTCCTACCTCTTTCAATCTATATTTCTTTCCACCAAATACTTGCAAATCCTTTCAACTTTGTCTTTGCAAATCTTACTCTGGTTGGGTCTTCAATATCTTCAGACTCAAAGAAATCTTCCATGTCATTTATCTAATCTATAAGCTCCTTCACATTAAAACTTACATTAAATATTTAAGATCCTTCAAATTAAAACTTTCATATTAGGTCTCTTCCCAATCTTTGTTAATGCAATAATAAGAGGATTATTTGCAAACACTACTGCTACATTTCTTCCACCATATGACTAGCTGGATGTGTTGGACAATTCTTCTTCTTCTTCTTCTTCACTTTCTGGTCCTCTTCTTCTATGTACAACTCTTCTATGTGTCTCTTTTTGCAATGTCTCTACTTTCCTTCTTAGGGCTTTGAATTCAACTTCATTAGGAGGGTATCTACATTCACCTCTACCATGTTGGGCTACTCACTAGTACAAAAACAACAATAAACTACTGAAAAAATACTAAAAACTACTTATAAATGACTAAAGTTGGTCACGTGACCATTAGTAGTTTATTGCCAGTCATATATAACGCAACCATATTGATGAATAAACCATTTTAGTCATTTATTGATTGTTTTGATTGATTGATTTGGCAGTATATTTAGTCATTCATTGCTATGATCTGGTCACTTATTTAGTCACTTTTTTTCCACTAATATATTTAGTTGTTGATTTAGTCATTGATTGTTGTAATGGGTGATCCCACAATACCGGTTTACAATTTTTGGCCAAACTAGACATTGAACTGATTTTTTCTAACTAAATTTTCACTTTCGGGCACCTATAGCGGCTAAACCATGAGGAATTTGGAGATGATACAAACTAGTGATTTGTGACATTTTATCTGTAGATTCTAAATATATTTTCTTCAAAAATTTTGGAATCAGATTGCACTTCTTTTTCCATCTCCTTCGAAAACTAGTTTTTATCAGTAAACACCATTTTTAAGGAGTGATGCTCACCATATACAACATAACTTTTTTTCTATGAAGGATAAAATTTTATTTTTTTCAAAATTATATTTGTAACTACGATATCTAACCAATTCATTTGGTTTCATAGTATTTTATTGAATATTTTTTCCTTAAACAAGTTTCGAAGTCAAACCAATTACAATTTAGACATAGACAAACTATATACAAAATAACTTTTTTTGTATGTATCAAAATTCAATTTTTTTTTACTGGATCAGGGACATCAATACCTACCCTAAACATATTTTTCAGAATTTTATTTTGATAATCTAGTATATTTTTCCACATGTGCAGAACAAAGAGCTTGATTTTCAGTGAAAAACCTATGTTTAATCAAACTAAAACAAATACATAATAAAACCAAAACATATTAAAATTATATTCAATGGATAGCTCGTTCTAAGGATTACTATCATCCAGTTGGGTCTGTGAAGTTTCCTCCATTTTCATCACAACCCGAGCTTCGAAGGGAGAATTTTTGTAGATATTTGGTGCAAGAGGGAGATAAGGGGGAAAAAGGGGGGTTTGAGCAAACCAACCTTCGAGTGAACCCCCCTTTTTTCAAAAATTCCCTTTTTTTTTCATTTTGGACAATGTACAAAAGGTGGGTCTGACCATTTAATATGGTTCACTCGAATGGGGGTTCAAGCGAACCCCTCTTGGGTCCGCTCAGACTCCTAGTTCGTGCGAACCCCCAAAACTCAAAAAATTTCTTCATGGGGGAATTTTTTGCAATTTTCTTTCCTCAACAAAATTGTAAACTAGTTTTGTGGGATCTCCCTAATCTAGTAACTTATTTAGACATTTTTTATTCAATGATATATTTAACTGGTCACTTATTTAGTTGTTGATCTAGTCATTGATTGTTGTAATATGGTCACTTGTTTAGTCAATTTTTTATTCAATAATATATTTAGTCATTGATTGTTGTTAGCTGGTCACTTATTTAGTCATTTTTATTCACTAATTTCTCTACATTGGTATTGTATTTAGTCATTAATTTTAATCATCATTTTTATCAATTTGGTAGTATATCTAGTCATTTATTCACTTATTTCACTGACTAGTTCACTAGTTCACTGATCACTAATTTTTGTCAATTGGTAGTATATTTAGTCAATTTAATTATTAATTGATGTCAATTAGCAGTATATTTAGTCATTTTAATTGACTAATATTTGAATATTTAAGCATAAAACACATAAATACACATCAATCATCAATTTCACTCAATAAGACAACCATTAAGAAGGAAAAATTGGTGAACTTTATTAATAAAAGAAAGGTGTTCTAGTTACAACTTACAAATAGAGTATTAGAATTGTTATTTTTAGTCACAAGACTAAAAATATGAGTTACAATATTGCAAAGAAATGACTACAAGAAAGAAACTTCTCCAAAAGACTTTTGTAATGATGGAAACACATGCTTGAAGCCCTTCAATGCGAGCACATGCTCCTTTCATCTCTTAAAATTTCTACAACGTGGGAAATCTTCCTAGAGCAAGGTGTAGCATGTAGAATCCAAGGAGAGTGTTGATCATGTCCCATATATGAAGCTCTCTCCTTCAATGTAGTCAATAGTAACCCAAATAGAATATTTACCCTTTATATGCAACATGCCCCCTGATATGGGCAATAGGGTGTTGCCTTTTCTACCATGAATGAAGTTGTTCCTCAATACAACCAACAAAATTAATATTAGTCCCAATTCAGAGAGAATGAAAGTGCATTGTATATTTGAAAGTTTACAAAAGAAAGTCCAAACATAATAGAAAGATAAATCAATTAAAAAACTATAGCCTTGTCAATAAATGCCTTAAATATAGTGTTCAACATAGGCTTGAAATATGCATATTGAACCCTTGATTTCAGAACCTTGTTCAAAATTTAAGAAAGGTGATATGCTCATATTATAGAATGAAGGCTATCAAAACTAACCAGACTGGAACAACATTTTCAACAAAAATTTCCTAGAAACCAAGTCCAAGAATGCCATCAGACTTGGACAACAAAAATGTCAACCCTGGTTCATGTGCTGTCTCAGTAAAGACCTGAACCAAAAAAGAATCCATTTATACATAAATTCCAAATTAATTTGATGAGAAAAGATCTTTGATATCCAACTCGGAAGCCTTAACACCCAAAAATTACTAACTAGATCTTTCACAACATGTTTCCCAACTGTGACATCATCTTTACTTAAGAAACCAAATATTGATCCACTGCCATATTGAATCTCACAGGATTCTCCTTCACAAACAAAAAATGTTATACATTAATTTTTTTACCAACTTCCTTAATATCCACATGTAAGCAAACTAAACTAAGTGAGGTTGAGGGTTTGAAGTAGAGTACCATCTACTTGGTATGTGCTTGACTTTGATGACTTGTATCTTGAATGAAAATAGCAAGCTAGCTGAACTGTAAAATCATTGTTACAAAAAATAACCACAAAATCCTCTTTAATTAAATAATCCTTCTAGATATTTCAATTAATTTCTAAGAAAGCTAATTTCACTATCCAAACAACCATCAATCTATTTAATGTATATAATTTCCTAGAATTCAGAATTTGAATGTAATGAAACTAACCATAATTACCAAAGATTTGACACCAAAATGTAGTACAAAATAAATTGTTTGACAGAATGCCTCAAAGAGATGTCATCTCGTGGATTGAAATTATATGATTGCATAATGTGCACAAAATGGATTTTGCAAGGAAGGTCTCAAAATATTTGAATTAATGAAGCACTCTAGAACATCGACATTGTAAGCTTTACTTGTGTTCTAGATGCATGTTTAGTGGATGAGGGTTGCACATACTTCACACGTCAGTAACCCTTATTGCATTACATATATAGTTGATCATTAGGTGTGCATGGTTGACCTTCGTGCTCGTGCTGGCTATCTTGAGGACACCCTAAACATTATTACCGAGATGCCAGTTAAACCTTTGGTTCCTTTGGATCATATATGAATATAGGTTGAGTATCCCAACAACACTACTTTTTTATTTGGATCCTAAAAATGCTGCAACTTATGTTCTTCTCTAAAACATCTATGCAAAAGCGGGCAAGTGTGGTGAGGTTCAAATAGTAAGGAGATTGATGGAAGATAGAGGAATTAAAAAGATACCTGCATGTAGTTGGATTGAAGGGCATAAAATGGTACATGCTTTTTTGTGTAGGAGATAGATCACATCCACAAACATGGGATATCTATGCAAAATTGGAGAAATTGGCTTGGAAAATGAAGGCAACAGGGTATTTCTAGATTCAAGACTTTTACTCAATGTTGTGGAATAGAAGAAAAATAATCATTTATCTGCCACCATAGTGAAAAGTTAGTAATTGCATTTGATTTGTTAAAGATGGCCCTTGGTAAAACTATTAGAGTTGTTAAGAACCTTCATGTATGTTTTGATTTTCACACTACATCTAAATTCATGTCCAAACATTGTTGCAAGAGAAATTGTTCAAAGAGATGTGAACCATTTCCATCATTTTAAATAGGGACAATGTTCTTGTGGAGAATATTCGTGATGCTAAATGAAACAATTTTAAAAATAGTCTTACACTATAATAATGTGCACTACATCAAATATCTTGTAATAACGACGGGACATCCATCAAAGCATAACAACTTGGATTTTTTTTGTCATATGTTGTAGTTACAAGTGCCTTGCTAGACATACATGAAAATGTGGAAGTAATATACACAAGGTAAGCAAACCATTTCAAAAGAATACCTCAAAGAAATGTAATATTTTGTTTTATAGTTTAATCATGATATCACACTGTTTTGACATGATCCTTGCGGTGATGTGGGATGTACCGCTACACCGCACCATTATTGCTCATCCTTCACGGTAATGTGGGATGTTACTGCTACACTGCACCATGTCTTCTTAGCTCTAGTGGGGATGTGGGAGAAGTATTTCATTTACCACCATATTGCACATTTATTGCTTGAAATTCATGGTAATGTGAGATGTTACCACTACACTGCATCGTATCTTCTTCACTCTTGCGGTATGGCGGTATTATGAAACTTGTCACAACAACCTTATTTTTTCAATTGCTACTTGGGTAAAAATACAAAGCTATCCTCGAAACTTGGTAAAGTTATGGCTAACAATAGGATCTACAGGCTGAGGAGTTCTTCATGGATGAAATTGGGAATAAAATTCAAAATGGAAAAGAGAGTGGAAAAGAAGAATTTTATGAAACTCTTACAAAGTTCAGGTTAATGACTAATGCTTTTGTTCATTGTTATGATGGGAAATATTCTAAACAGTCATCCCAAAATAAAGAATTTTACTGTGATTTTGAGAGCATCTTCTATACAACAGATTGTCTTAGATCAAATAAACGAAGCAAACAATTGTGAAAGATTTAGCCTATTTTTTATGCTACAACAATTAACTATAGGCTAGAACATATCCATATCAACATAAAATACTAAGTGCAATTCACCTCAAACTCTATTGTACCTGAGTATTGTTGAAAATGAAGGTAATATTGTAGCTTAAAACTTGTAAAACTATGAGACTGTAGATTTAATTAAGTGTTCTTTGTCACAATTATTTGTGTATGATTATCTATTTAAATTAATTTTACTAATTGTAGAAAGAGACAAAAGATTGTAGAAGAATGAGACAAGAAGATAAAAGTGACACAAAATATACATGGAGAAACCCTTTTAGGAAAAAACTACACCAGAATCAATAGTGCTTTTATTATTTAACCTTAGAACAAGATTACAATAATACTATATCAATCCTTGATTGATATGCTTCCTTTCCTTCAAAAATCCTTCTTCACAACCTGTACAAAACTCTCATCCTCTTGTTGCAATTAATAGACAATTATTGAGCATGTAAACTCATAAGAGTTGTCAAATACAAGAGCATAAAGCTCCTCTCAAAAATCTATGCCTAGATTGGGAAAGTAGAGTTCCACAATGTAATATGAAGTTAAACCAAATTATTCCTCAATTTAGGTGCCCCAAATTGAACACTTAACTGAACTTTGGTCAAGAAAATATCTTAAAAAATCCACCTCAAAGTTGGCACCCAAGAATGGGCCCACTTGGCTGAGTCTTGTAAATATCTTCTCATGCAAAAGGTGTTAACTAAAAGATGCCAACTTGGGTTCCCAAGGTGGTCCCAAGTCAATCTTAGTTAACTGAAACATATCTCTCCACCAATTCATGCAAACATTATGCATGATTGATCATCCCCACTTAACTGAATGTATCCACTTGTTATTTATCATGCAATTGAAGTCATTAGTTATGCAAATCAAGTCAACTCAAGTCAACTAGCATTCAACTCAAAATAACTACATGCAACTAAAGATAACTGATCCATAATTGAACTGAACTGAACTAAACTAAACTAAACTAAACTAAACTAAACTAAACTGATACTAAACTGAACTCCACTCATGTAAATATCAATCCCTAATTTTTAGGATAAAAACATGCATTACTAAAGTATTATCAATCCTCCAAATAGTTAACTTAAGCAAGGTGGGTTCCACCTTCCATGTGGGAACCCCATGTGCTCCTATTTTGTAGGAGCTCTTCTTGGATGCCCTCACATATTCCTATCATTTAGGAATAATCACAAATATCAATTTACATGTTCATTTCATTCAAATTTAATCTCTTCCTAATCCTAGTGTTGGGGAACACTTTCCAAGGACTTAGGAGATACATGAAATATGTTTAGGATTGCAATTAAATGGAATCCTATTCCCAACATTCTCCCACTTGACATTATACATTACAATTATTCTAAACAAGGAATCATTATTATAAGTCAAGTACAGGACTCAAGGCCAATGACCTTCCTGCACCAAGAGAACTTATCTGTAGGAACTAGTTTCGTAAGATAATCTACAACATTGATCAAAGTGTAAAATTTCTCAATCAATACCTTCCCACTCTCAACCATTTATCACACAAAGTGATACTAAACATCAACATGTATAGTACGAGCATGATACATAGGATTTTTGGCTAAACAAATAGCACTCTGACTATCACATTCAAGTCTAATTTTCTTGCAATTAAAACCAATACCTTTCCCAATTCTCTGTAACCAAACTACCTCTAGAGGCATGTGTAGCAACCATGTACTCTTCTTCTATGGTGGAAAAATCAACCGTGGGCTGCCTCTTACTCATCCAACTAAATACAACTCCAAACAAAGTAAACACATAGCCACTTGTCGACCTTTGACTGTCCAGGTCTCTTGCCCAATCTGAATCAACAAAATGTTGGAAGAATGAAGAAGAATGATCATCTCTACAGTCTTGTGTTGTCATTGATGTCACCATGTTGTGATTGCAAGCTTAAGTCATAGTGCTTGATCTAGTATTTTGGTCTGGTATCTGGACCGGTATTCAAGCTGCACCCTCTAGTATTCTAGTCTGCAATCCTCTGGAGTTGGTACTTGATGCTTGCGGTTTTGGGAAAAAATTTATGATTGTTGAAGGAATGTATGTTCAAAATTTCTCATGCTTCAGTGCTCATACAATGCATTGGAATTATTATGTTAATTGCTTGAAGTCTACTTCTAGCCGACTTCTTGGATTAGTTATGATATGGTGAATTAATTTTGTTATGCGGATATATGTGCGACCTATATTAGGTCCATGTCGACATGATGTAGCATATTGAGAGTTTGAATTGCTATTTGGGAAGATTTTGTGAATGCTTGAAGCCGACAAGTTGGTATTTTTCGTAAACAAGGAATTGCATCTAATTTGGCCGACCTAATTGATGCTTACGGATAGATCGAGTATATATATGTTGAACAGTTTTTGTAGATGGTGTGTAATCAATGAGGTGGTAGTGGATGAAAAAGTGGAGAAGAATGAAAATGATGAAGTGTGTTAAGTCTGTCTATTGAGCATCACCAGAACTGCATCGACACTTGTTAGGTACACTTTTTCAGTTCATTTTAGTTGTAAAGCCAAATTTTATTTTGTAAATATTTCTGTAGGCAGTGAGCCATTGTATCTGGATAGTGAGTCCTCTTAAGGGCAGTGAGCCCTTGGCATTTGTTGGCCTCCTACAATGATTTCACAACTAAGCCTTTACGACCATGATTTAGAGGTTGGACATCTAACCTGAATAGCCATTCAATCATCATGAAGGTGCATTTAACTTCTCAACCCAAGGAGGTGAACTTGAAATGGGTCAGCACTGTATGTGCACTAGGGGCTCAAGTAGTCATTGCATACTACAACTAAGAAACACAATATTGAATGTAAATTGCTTGAAAGGAAATAAAGTAAATGTTGAACATCAATCAACAACTATACTAAGCTAAAATATGTGCAATAATAAAGATCTAAGCAACAAACAAGAAACTACTCTATTTTCTTTGGCTGCAGGAACAAACACAAAATGGACTTCTAGTGGCTACAGGAACAGCCAATGCTAGATTTTAAACTAAGTATCAAACAACAAGTAACACTAAGCTAATGCAAAACTAAGAAGATGAATTACTCACCAAGTGGCCCCCCTTGGATAAGTATCCTCTAAACTAACAAGAACTCAGATGCTCGAACTTAGAACTTTATTTTATTCACTATAAATCACGCATCCAAAGAGTAATGTATCTGTATTGTTGAAACTGAAAATGAGAGTACAATGTAAAATCATGCAACCTCCTTTTTTGAAGAAGGAGCATCCAATTATTGTTTATACTACTGCTAAACAAGGCAGTCAACTCCACGACTGGGAGGATTCCATTTAGGGAAAATAGGGGAAAATGGAATGACAGTGGTTACGCATGTAGGGAATCTAGTTAGACATGCGAGTCAAGTGCAAATCCAACACAACAATAACGCCTGTGCATGTTTGATCATTAAGATCCACTACAAGGAAGTTACATTAAGTTGCATGAAGAATCTTTGCTACCAATTGCCTTTGACTTGGAGTGATTTCTCAACTAGACGTTATGGTGCATGCCTAGTTGGTGGCGTCTTCCTTAACTTGGTGTGTTAAATATGCATGTCAAGGTTAGTACACATAATAACTGCACATCAATAACCACTCTAAGAAACATTCATTAATCACATGCAAAATCAATATAGATGACCCAAATATTATGCTAAATATTATTAAAGCTTGCAGGTATAGGGTAATGTCAAATGTCAATGGTTTGAGAGAAATATTATGCCAATTCCAACACTTAAGCATTAAAGTCCATGACATCTATGAGAAAACAGACTATAGATGCTACCCAAAACTATACCAAAAACTACTTAAGCTCATCAGCAGTGAGCCTTTGTTTCTGATTTTGCAATCTCTTTATATTGTGAGTTAATCCTCACCATGGTTTTTCCCTCATTGGGTTTTCCACGTAAAAATCTGGTGTTCATTATGTTGATTTTAATTTTTGTTATCTACATTTCATGTTCATACTTTATAACAAAACAATGTGGTTGTGAAGTTAATAAGTGTTGAAGTTTTGAGTTTAATTTTAGTGACAACTGATTCACCCCCCCTCTCAGTTGTCTTGCACCTTTTTAATAATTGGTATCAGAGCATTAGTTTCTTGGTGTAGAGCTTAATCGCTTAAGGAAGATCCTGAAGGCTGATCAAATGGATGATAAAGAAGAACTCCGGATTACTCATGAGGATCTTGACAAAGTTGAAAATTAAATTAGGGATCTAAAAGAGAATCTTGATGATGCAAATGAATGTGTCCAAAAGCTAAAAGAATAATTAAAGAAATTCAAGGAAAGACACAAAGAAGTGAGTGAGCAGCTGAAACAAGAGATAATTAGACTGAAAGTGCTTGTAGAAGAAAAGAAGAGAATTGAAGAATGTCTGAATATAATGGTACATAAAAAATATGATGAATGCTCTAAACTTGAACAAGAGGTAGTCAACTTGAGAGTAGAATTAGAGAAGGAAAAAAATATGTGAGAATAATTTCAGATCTAGCTCCGATAAGCTTGGAGAACTACTTGCAGGACAAAAACCAAGTAAAGACAAAGGTGGCTTGGGAAATGATGTGGGTGAAAGTTCAAAGGACAATCAAAAGACTCAAGACAAAGGGAAGTAGAAAATAAATTCAAATTTTTTTGCAAGGAGATCACCTATGAGATAGGCTAATGCACAAAGGTATCTCTCTTTCAATGTTATTTGTTTTTCCTGCAATAAATATGGACACAAGGCAACAAAATGCAGAAGCCGGATAAATTAGTTTCCTGGTTCTTTCTTTGGAAAATGTTTTTCATGCAAGAAGGTTGGACATAAAGCTACTGAATGTAGATCTCAGGTGAGAATGATTAGTCAAGTGATGACGGACATGTTTAATGGAGGCATAATGAATTAATCTTTTAATGGCTACTACTTTACCTATAAAAAATTTGGACACAAAGAAAATCAATGTAGATTGAGAATTAATGAAGGTCAAAATAAAAAGAAAAGTATTATTTTCTATAATTATAACAAACCTGGACATATCTCAAAGGTTTGCAGAAGTAAGATGGGAAAGCAGTCTGCTCTGGTAGAGAAGAATGATCCGGTAAAGAAGATTGACAAAGAAGAGATGAAGCAGGAGATGAATAAGATGTGGAAGAAGAAATAAGAACTTGAAACTGTTGATGTGTATATACCCTCATCTGGTACGAACAATTCCTATGGGAATTAGACCTAGCATGGTCTTAGGGGGAGCATTATCATAAAACTATAAAAACCCCCTAGATGGATGGAGTGTTAGAGGCTGGCATGAGGATACAATATGAATAATGAATGATTAGAGGTTTTGTAAAAGGAACCAAAAGAAAACATGTTGACATGCTGATTTGCGGACTGAATTAGGATTTTCTGTGTTGAGAAGAATGTTTTCAGAATTTTTTTGTTGTTTGCCACATTTAATGTGAATTAGGGTGAATTGATGGTGTATAAGGTAAAATATATAAGCCTTTTTGATCAGTTGAACACTTGAAGAGTTTGAAAGGTGTCTTGGAGTGATCTCGAAGAAATCTGAAGCTTTTTTGAAGTAACTTGAAGAAATTATCACAGATACTCTAAAACTATTTCTCAGTCTGTGAGGGAAAAATAGAAGAATTCTCAACTGAACAATACCTGAATTAAGAAATTTAATCATGGTGATGGACAGAGGATCGAGTGGCGACATTCCACTGAAGCTGAAAGGAGTTGAATTGGAAGAATTTGATCATAAGGAAGATGAAGGAAATGGAACTAGGGTTGAAGGAAAATGAATTACAAAGCATAAAAACCCTAGGTATGCTTTTGTGGGGATAATTTCCTTGGTTTGCTGATAAATAATTCATTTTATTCTTGTTGAATCGATTCAAGAATGACAACATTGTGTTGGAAAAACCCTACCTAATCATGAAGGAAGCAATCAAAGCAATTACTAGTTTATGTCATATTAGGGATCTCCCTGGAAAGAAAACCATGAAATACAAAGATGTGGAGGAAATTACTAGCATTGATAAAGACACTCTAGCTCTTTTGATAAACACTCTTATGGATTCCATTGTAAGGTATGTTCCATATGGAATTTCTTACAAAATCTATTTCAGAAATTGTGAAGGCTCGACTTCGACTATTTCTATATATATTGCACATATGACAGTTAAGGAAAACAAGCAATTTGATTTGTGTAGTCTATTGCTTGAAAATTTGGCTAAGAATGCCCGAATGTCATTGATTGAGGGTTACCCATTTTAGTTTGGATCTTTGCTTGTGTGCTTGGCTCTTTACTTTTTGAACTTCCTACCAGGAAGATAAAATATTGTGAGGGAATCTGGTGTTCCTATTGGGAAACAAGTCTACAAATACCTGGAATTGTTGGCAGATAATGTAAGTGTGTGCAAATCATATTTCACATCCTTAAAATCAAAACTATACTCCAGTATGTCTGTATCCTGTAAGTTTGAAGTGGGTTCATCCTCCGATAAGAGATATTTGGAAGTTATTATTGGTGAGTCCCCTCCAGAACTGAAAAAGAGTAAAACTAATGTAACTGAAGTCTCAGAAGAGGAGAAGAATGATGGATAATCTCTATCTAGATCTGATCCAGAGGATATACAGATGTTGTTGAATAAGGGTGAGATGAAGAAGATTGGTGAAATGTGGAATGTGTGCTCTCTAGTTGAGAAACTTAAAATTGATGATGTGTTGATTGATTTTTTGTTGAATAACGATATTTTAGTTTCATTTGTGTTAGATTCTTTACCAGATTATCTAGTAGATATTGTTGAAGAGAGAACATTATTGGAAGGACCCGAACATAATTTCAAAGCTATGATTGAAAGAAGATGTAACAAAGCAAAGAAAGTGCTATCTAAACACATAAATGAGACAAAAGAATGCATCAAAGAAATATATAACATTTACAAGTATTATCTTTGGTGACTAACAACTGTTGATAGTTTCAGAAGTAGAATTGAAGCTATTGAAGCTGAGATGAATAGTATTGGAAAGAACTTTGATTAATTCAAAGACATGGATGGAAAATAGAGAATAAGGGCTGGAGAATTATAGGTAGAATTACTGACCACTCAGAGGAAAAGAAAATATATGGTTAGAACCTTCTGGTTGGTTAAGGAAGTTGTTGAGGTCCAGTTAGATCATCTCTTTGAAATTCTCTCTAATGTAGAAAATTGTGAGCGGTTGTGTCTATATTCTGATCAAACATTATCCTTTATGTAGTTATCTTTGTTGGAAGGTATGAGTGCAAGAATGAATTCAGTTATGCTTGCATGGAAAAGAGTTCTTTTGATCTTAAGAGAGAGGTATAAGAAAATCTTTCATATAAAAAGTGTCATTCTTGTTCGAATGTTTGAAATGGGAAGTTGGAATTTTTGTGTATATACATATGTTTACATCCCACCTTTTTGGTCTCCCTTTCCCATTGATGTCAAAGGGAGAGAGAGTTATGGAGAGAGTTAGAGTATAAAGATATAGGGGAGAGAGTTATGCAATTGTTGTGTTTTTGAAATTTTTTGGCACATGTTGCCATCAATGACAAAGGGGGAGATTGTTGGAAGAATGAAGAAGAATGATCATCTCTATAGTTTGTGTTGTCATTTATGTCACCATGTTGTGATTGCAAGCTTAATTCATAGTGCTTGATTTGGTATTTTGGGCTAGTATCTGGACTGGTATTCAAGCTGCACCCTCTGGTATTCTAGTCCCCAATCCTTCGTAGTTGGTAGTTGATGCTTGCAATTTTGGGAAACAGTTTATGATTGCTGAAGTCATGTATGTTCAGAATTTCTCATGATCCGGTGCTCGTACGACATATTGGCATTATTCTATTGATTGCTTTTTGCAATGAAGTTTATTTCTGGTCAACTTTTTGGATTAGTCGTGATATGGTGAATTAATTTTGTTATGCGGATATATGTGCGACCTATCTTAGGTCCATGCCAACATGATGTAGCATATTGAGCATTTGAATTGCTATTTGGGAATATTTTGTGAATGCTTGAAGCCCACAAGTTATTATTTTTGGTAAACAAGGAATTGCATCTAATTAGGCCAACCTAATCAATGCTTATGAATAGATTGAGTATATATATGTTGATTTTTTTTGTAGATGGTTTGTAATCAATGAGGCAGTAGTGGATGCAAAAGTGAAGAATAGAAAAAAATGATGAGGTGTGTTAAGTCTATCTATTGAGCATCACTGGAACTACATCAACACTTGTTAGGTGCATTTTTTTAGTTCATTTTGGCTGTAAAGCCCAATTTTGTTTTGTAAATATTTCTGTAGGTAGTGAGCCTTTGTATCTAGATAGTGAGTCCTCTTCTGGGAAGTGAGCCCTTGGCAATGATCCTTTATTTCTAGTTTTGCAATCTCTTTATATTGTGAGTTAATCCTCACCGAGGTTTCTCCCTAATTGGGTTTTCCACGTAAAAATCTGGTGTTCATTGTGTTGATTTTACTTTCTGTTATCTGCATTTCATGTTCATACTTAATAACATAACAATGTGGTTGTGAAGTTAATAAGTGATGAACTTTTGAGTTTAATTTTAGTGACAACTGATTCACCCCCCCTCTCAGTTGTCTTACACCCATTTAACACAAAAACCTATATGTCCAATGGTTTGTGCATAATATCAATATCATTAGCACCATGCTAAACCAAACAGTAATCAAAAGTACCTCATAAATATCTAAATACCATCTTAACATAAGTCCAATGTTCTTTATCAGGGTTAGACATAAACCTACTTAGAACTCCCACTGCTTGGGCTATATCTGGTCTTGTATAGACCATTGTATACATCAAACTACCAACTACACTAGCAAATAGAATTTTAGACATTTCCTCATGATCAAAATTAGATTTAGGACCCATGTCTAAACTTAACTTCGTGCCAACTGGTAAAGGAATATTAATTGGTTTACTATCATGCATGTTAAACCATTTCAAAATAGTATCAACATAGTTTCTTTGAATTAAGCAAAGCTTTTTGTTACCTCTATCTTTTCTGATCTCCATACCAAGGATATATTTTGCAGCCCCTAAATCTTTCATCTCAAATGTGCTAGAGATTTGTGCTTTCAATTCTTTTATCATTACCTTGCTATTACCAATAAACAACATGTCATCAACATACAAGATAATAATCAAAAGTCGGTCATCAATAACTTTTATGTAAACAAAATGGTCTTCCTCACTCCTAACATAACAAATTTTCAATGCAAAAGCATGAAAATTCTGGTACCACATTCTAGGTGACTATTTCAATCCATATAAATATCTCTTTAACCTATAAACTAATTCTTCTTTTCCTTTTATAACAAAACCATCAGGTTGCCTCATATAAATCTCCTCATCAAGATCCCCATGTAAGAAATCAATTTTCACATCCATTTTCTCTATCTCAAAATCATAAGCAACAACAATAGATAAAAAGAATCTAATAGAAGTTAATTTAGCAACAAGAGAGAAGATTTCATTAAAGTCAACTCCCTCTCTCTGGGAGTAGCCCTTGGCTACTAATCTAGCCTTGTACCTTTCGAGATTACCATCTGCTCTAATCTTCTTTTTAAAGATTCATTTACAACCAATGGCCTTTCTTCCTTTGGGAAAACTCTCAAGATCCCATGTGTCACAAGTATCCAAGGAAACCATTTCCTCATGTATAGCTTGTGACCAAAGTTTATTCTCATCTAAAGACAAAGCTTCATTGTAAGATCTAGGCTCATCATTAGTACTCATCAATGAAAATATACAACAGAAATCAGGTGGGCTATACTTATCAATGGGATTCTGTTGTCTTGTGGATCTTCTCAAAGAAGGTTCTTCTTGTTCCTTGATATGCTCATAATGAGCATCTATCTTATAAATTTGTGAACTCTCCTCATCCAATCCATCCAATTGTTCTTTAACATGTGTATCTTCTTGCTTCTCAATATTTATCTCAAAATACACTGTTAAGGAAGTATCCTTCTCCTTTGGTTGTTCTTCTCTTGTATAAGATATAAATTCCTTGAAAATCACATCTCTAGATAAAGTGATATTTTGGGTTAGAGGATTCCAAAGGTTATATCCTTTTACATTTTCACCATAACCTATGAAAATGCACTTATGTGCTTTTGGATCCAACTTAGACCAGTTTTGTTTAGGAACATGAACAAAAGCCTCACAACCAAAGATCCTTAAATGTGCAACACTAGGTTTCCTACCTAACCACATTTCATAAGGGGTTTTATCTTCAATAGATGAACTAGGAGATATATTTATTAAATAACAAGTGCTTACAATCTCAACCCAAAGGCACTAATCTAGCTTAGCACTAATTAACATACTCCTAGCTCTTTCCATTAAGGTTCGGTTCATCATTTCTACTACTCCATTTTGTTGAGGTGTATATGGAGTAGTTTTCTGTCCACAATTCCTACATGATTACAATAATCATCAAATTCCTTAGAACAATATTCACCTCCATTATCTGATCTTAACACTTTTATCTTATGATATGATTGTTTCTCAACCAAAGCCTTAAATTCTTTAAAATTATTGAACACATCAAATTTTTTATACATAAAATAGATCCAAGTGTATCTTTAGACATCATCAATAAATGTGACATAATATCTAGATTTTCCAATAGAGTCAATATCCACAAGACCCATAAAATATAAATGAATAATCTCTAATAATCTTTTAGCTTTATTTGTTCCATTAGGAAATGAAGATCTAGATTGCTTTCCAAACACACAATGCTCACAAAAATCATTTTTTCCAATATTATAATCAGGAATACCATCAACCAATATCTTATTAAGAATGGTCCTAATACTTTTTTCACCAATGTGGCCCAATCTATGGTGCCACAACATACATGTATTTTCAGCTTTAGTTACATTGGATGATTTATTCAAATTAGAGGTCTTAAGCTTAAACACAGTCCCAATCTGAGATCTTTTAGCAAGGTACCATATTCCCTTTCACCAATCTGTAACCACCTTTGTCAAATGTCACATGAATTCTAGAATCATTGAACTTAGATGCAAAAAGTAGATCTCTAGCAAGTCCTGGAATATGTAAAACATCATTAAGGGTCTTAGCCCTGCCATCATTGAAACACAACTTTACCTCTCCTTTTCCCCCAACCTTTGTTGTTCTATTATCTCCAAAGAAGACATTCCCTCCATCATATGTAGTATACTCAGTGAACCACTCCTTGTTAGGAGTCATATGATAGGAGCAACCTAAATCAATAAGCCAAGAGTTATCACTAACAACATTAGATGAAATGACCAATGTGTCATTACTGTCATTCGAGGATTTCTCTTTAGAAGCATCAAAACTCTTTTTCTTATTCTTACAATCCTTCTTTACATGTCCTAGTTTCCCACAATTCCAACACTTTACCTTACTCTTACTAGGGGTTTTAGATTGTCCTTTAGACTTACCATTTCCTTTCTTGTCTCCTTTAGGTTCCTTTTCCTTAGGCCCACCTCTTATAAACAAGGAATTTTGGGATCCCGTTTTAGATTTCCTCCTCATCTCCTCTAATAGGAGAGTAGGAATTATATTTTCCATGTTAGGATCTACACCACTACCACTGGTAGCAACAATTAGATTTTCCCAAGACTCTGGTAAAGAACAAAGTAACAAAATGCATTTGTCTTCATCTTCTAGCTTTACATATACAAATGCTAACTGAATTAGAATCAAATTGAAATCATTTAAATGACGTGCAATAGAATCACCATATTTCATATTTAAAGAATACAACTGTCTTTTCAAATATAACTTATTAGTAAGACTTTTTGTTTGATAGATATCACCTATCCTCTCACACAATTTATATGTGGTAGCTTCAACTGAAACATCCAAGAGAATAACATCATCAAGACATAACCTTATGGTACCTCTTTCCTTCTTATCAAGCTTAGCCCAATCCTCATCTGAGATTGTTGTAGATGGCTTTGTCTCATTACAAACAACTAACCATTGATCTCTCTCTTCAAGGAGATCCTCCATTTTTAGTTTCCACATCTCATAACTAGATCCATTTAATCTTTCAATATATAAATGAGAATTAGAACTCATTGTAACACACTTCTTTTACAAATCTGAAATAACACAATAGTAAAATCTCCCACTACAACCAAAAAAACCTTCAAACTTCTAAGAGAAAGGCATCCCAAACTCTACCCGACCATTAGCTCTGATACCAAATGTTGAAAATGAAGGTAATATTGTAGCTTAAAACTTGTAAAACTATGATACTATAGATTTAATTAAGTGTTCTTTGTCACAATTCTTTGTGTATGATTATTTGTTTAAATTGAATTTTACCAATTGTAGAAAGAGACATAAGATTGTAGAAGAATGAGATAAGAAGATAGAAGTAACATAACAGATACATGGAGAAACCCTTTTGAGAAAAAAATCCACCAGAATCAATAGTGCTTGTATTATTTAATCTTAGAACAAGATTACAATAATACTATATCAATCCTTGATTGATATGCTTCCTTGCCTTCAACAATCCTTCTTCACAACCTACACAAGACTCTCATAGAACTCTCATCCACTTGCTGCAATTAATAGACAATTATTGAGCATGTAAACTCATAAGAGTTGTCAAATACAAGATCATAAAGCTCCTCTCAAAAATCTATGCCTAGATTGGGCAAGTAGAGTTCCACAATGTAATATGAAGTTAAACCAAAGTCTTCCTCAATTTAGGTGCCCCAAACTGAACACTTTTGCCAAGAAAATATCTTGGCAAACTCCACCTCAAAGTTGGCACCCAAGAATGGGCCCACTTGACCGAGTCTTGTAAATATCTTCTCATGCAAAAGGTGTTAACTGAAAGATGCCAACTTGGGCACCCAAGGTGATCCCTAGTCAATCTTAGTTAACTGAAACATATCTCTCCACCAATTCATGCAAACATTATGTATGATTGATCATCCCCACTTAACTGAATGTATCCACCTGTTATCTATCATGCAACTCAAGTCATTAGTCATGCAACTCAAGTCAACTAGCATTCAACTCAAAATAACTACATGCAACTGAAGATAACTAAACCATAACTAAACTGAACTGAACTCCACTCATGTAAATATCAATCCCTAATTTGTAGGATAAAAACATGTATTACTAAAGTGTTATCAATCGGCCTCCAAACAGTTAACTTAAGCAAGGATGGTTCCACCTTCCATGTGGGCACTCCATGTGCTCCTATTTTGTAGGAGCTCTTCTTAGACGTCCCTACATGTTCCTATCATTTAAGAATAATCACAAATGTCAATTTACATGTTTATTTCATTCAAATTAAATATCTTTCTAATCCTAGTGATGGGGAACACTTTCCAAGGAATTATGAGATACATGAAATATGTTTAGGATTGCAATTAAATGGCATCCTATTCCAAAAAAGTATGACAATACCTGAGCTTCTGGTGTTTCTAGATGAAACCTATAGTAGAAAAGTGTAGTCTCCATCTGAAGGAACCATATTTCGAGCTCTTCCTTGAAATGAGGGCTAAAAACATTAGAAGAAAAGAAATACCATAATTCTAAAGTAACAGTTTGCATCAAGCCAAATGTTAGAAAGTATAATTAAAAAGACAAATCCTTACAATTGGACCTCAAATTGGACCAAGCAGATTTATGATTTTATCTTTGGAATGTAGGAACTTTCTCTATCAAAGCTTCACGACCTCAAATTAGATTTCATATGGACCAAGCAGATTTATGATTTTATCTTTAGAATGTAGGAAATTTTTCTGTCGGAGCTTCACGACCTCAAATTGGATCTGAAATTGGTCTAGCATATTTATGATTTTATCTTTAAAATGTAGGAACTTCCTCTATCGGAGCTTCACTACCTCAAATTGGATTTGAAATTGGTCGAGCAGATTTATGATTTTATCTTTAGAATTTACAAACTTTCTCTATCGAATATTAAAGATCTCAAGTTGGATGTCCAATTAGACAAGCAAATTTATGATTTTATCTTTAGAATAAAGGAACTTTCTCTATCGGATATTCAGAAATTCCTGCAGTCAGGTTCTTCTTCCTACCAAAAACACCCGGAAGTTTTTCACACTAGCTCAAGGTACTCTCCAACCTATTTATGACATCGATAGTAATCCATTTTTTCCTAAACCATCCATATCCAAACGTTGCATCAAAATTTATTCTTCCTACACATAAAAATGCCACATATTAACCCCTTCTAAATAAAACTCAAAATCATCATAAAACCATAATAAATAATTTCAGCTTCAAACATAATCCAATGTCATTTACTACCAAAACAAAAGCTGTATAAATCACAAAAAATCCATGAAGCAATCCATCCAAAGAGAAAATAAGCAATGTAAGTATTTGAGCAATATAAGTCCAAAGGGTTAAGATGTAACAGTAATGGAATCACCACAAGAGCACGACTAAGGAACAAATTCTTGTGACTATAATTATGTGATCCATAACTCTATTGGTCATGTGGCACAGTTGTGCTATAACAAATACATGATGCATTCATATGTGACCCAAGTTTAATGTGGCTATGTTGTGATATAAATGGAGGCACTCATATGAGCACAATTCATGTACAAATAATTGTCATCACAATTAGGTGTCAATCATCATTGGGTGCATTCAGGTTGAATCAAGTTTAGCAGGTTACGATGTAATGATAGCATGATCCAAGAGCGATTACATCTTGCTGCAATAAAGAGCCTGTAACTATGGTTTATATGCAGAGTGGTTGTGCTATATCAATTATGTAGTGCATTCAACCACAACCCATGTTTAATGGGATATTCTAGAGAGTGATCAAGATTTTCTAAACATTATGAATGTTACTTAAAAGTGTACAACTTAAACTACAAACCAAGTTTGTTACATACTTGAATGCAATCTTGGGTTACCACAAACTATAATAATGTGATCTACTAATAACCATTATGGAAAGTATTAAAGCAAGACCCATGCTATATAGGATACATTTCCATGATCAAGTTTACATGCCTTAATGATCAAACACAAGCTTCCCAAACACTCTAGGATACAATCCAAGATCATACTACAACCCTATCAAGACAACTAATTTTTTTACCCAAGATTTAAAGTTGTTTTTTTATACCAACAAAAGCATTGGTAAAATCATGACTAGGGTACAAACCATAGGGCTCCATAGAAACATAAAAAATAACTCTAACGGATTAGTGAGGTTACAATACCAGAAAGATTGAGACATTATAGCCAATAACAAAATCTTGCAATCTAAAGATTGTAGCCAATAACAAGCACACTATGTAGCTCAATGAAATTTGTAAATGCAATCTATGGTAAGAAGAATGACAGTCACTTGAGGTGTGACAATAAAAAAAGAGGCTGAGAAGTGACAAGATAATAAAGCGCAAACCTTGCATAGTAAAGTGGAAATTTTAACAGTGAGTTTCCTTACCCCCTTCTCGACCTTAAGGGTTTTTCAAATGCTTTTGGTAGTGTCATACAAGGAAAATGCAATCAAGGAATGACTGTCCAAATGAAGTAATAGTGGTAATCACAGGTTCAATGTTTCTTCTTATCCATTGTATAATGGAGGTAGTGGATTGCATGTTTGAGCATTGTTTTGAGACTCATCAAAGATGGGAGAATAGTGAATAATACCTCGTGGACTATGAAGTAGTGACAATAAGGCTGAAGGATCTTAAAACCCACAATACCATGAAACAATGAGTCCCCTGTAGTAAGTAAGTAGGCAATCTATAGGGCATAGTTTGATTTTATAGAAGGATGCTCATGAAATGAATCTTCAAGGGACAATGAGTGAGTTGTTTGAGATTGTAGCCGAGGGTGCAATATCTAGTCTTAAAGGTAGTTAGCAAAGCAATAAATGTGCAAGAAAATCAAATCGTACACAAAAAACAATTCACAATGTTATCTTGCATAATGCATTGAGTTTGAAGACAAAAATCTCATTGTATCTTGATGAAATTAGTGACCTTAATGGTCAATCACTGACAACCGTGATTTTAAAACATGCAATTGTGCTTATGGAGGTAGCATTTTAAGCAAGGTAGTGAGTGGTGGTTTGGAACAATGGCAGGTATGAAGGACTTGCTTTATATGCATACTATGCAGTCTAGCTTAAGACAACATTCTTAGAAGAGATTGAAGGTGGATTATGGAACTCAAGGGTTAGCATGATAAGGATTAAAGAAAAGATTGAGATATATTTAAAAGCCACTTTTGCGAAGATATTAAAGATATTACATGCAAAACCCTAGCAGCTAGAGTAATGAATATAGTGCCAAAGAGGATAGTGTGTTGGGGAAATTTAGGAGATCTCCACATTATCTAATTACAGGAAAATACATCATTTAAAAATAAAAATAAAAAATTAAAAGAAATCATTCTAAACCCTATATAGGATACACTGATGCTTCAAAAGCATCTGATTTATTTATTTTAATTAAAAGAAATCATTCTAAACCCTATATAGGATACATTGATACTCCAAAAGCATCTAAAGGAATTTGAGATAATGCAAATATATGTCAATTAAATACCTGGAATACAAATAGTAGCATGAACAATGTAACCCTTTTTGAGCATTGCAAGAATGAGATAAGCAACAATGAATCCTATGCCTCCTATCACACACATCTCCTTATCATTATTTTTTCATTCTTTATTGAAACACTTCTCCATTTTGGTGGGCTATGCCTGAAAATAAGGTTTTGATGAAGGTTTTAGAGTATGTTTATTAAAATGAAAACTCCATTCTAGCGGGCTATGCCTAAAAATAATATTTTGACGAAAGTTTTAGATTATGCTTATTAAAGTTTTAGAGTATTTTGGTGGGCTATATTCTTGATTCCTTAAATTATTTATTCAAATGGATTGTGGCTAAATAAATGAATAACTATTTAGTCATTTTTATTTGTGTGACTAAATAATTTTTAGTTAATGACCAAATTAGTCATTTATTTACTCATTTATAGCTGAGTTGCAAAAAATGAGTAGAATTTAGTCATTTTTAGTTGTTGTGACTAAAAGTTTTAGTCACCTAGTCATTTATTTTCCAAATTCTACTAGTGACTCTTGGAGGCAATTTTTTACAACCCACAACTGACAAGTCGTGCTGCAAATTACCTCTCTTCAATGCTCTAGCTGCATACTCAAGAACTCTTGCTTTGGTACCACTAATGTAAGGGCTATCCAATCCCTCAATTACAAACTCTAACAACACAAATGAAACAAAGAAATTACCAAATATTGTTCAAAAATATGCAAGAAGTTTGATTGATTAATTATTCAAATTTTTTATTTTTACATGAGAATCACTATCAAATTGAATTTTTACATCATGTACAACCATATGAGTTTTTGGAAAATCTCACAAATTAGATATGAAGGTCTGATACAAATAGAAAATACACCCACAAATAAGAAATATTAAATCAACCTTCCTTTTGTAGCCTCAACCTCCTTCAACTTGCAATCTTCTTTGAAAAACTACAATTGCAATCAATTGAAAATCTTTAAATGTGCTTGTTTTATTCTCCCCTCAAAACTTGTAACAAAATTTCATTTTCCCCTTCTTCAAGAAAAAGATATGCCCAACTCCATTCCTCAAACTTGGAAAAGAATCATTCAACCAAAAATTGTCATGCATAACCTTCAACATGCCAGGTCATAACTCCCAATCCTCCATCTCCAAAATGCTACACCTACCTTCGAATATACCTTCCAAAATACATGTTAGAAAATATTAAATTCCAAAAAGGCCTATTCAAAACCAATTTCTTAGTATTTCCAAAAAGAAGTTACAAATTGAATTCAAATTTCTCAAAAATAGGACACATCTTGGAAAAGGAACAACCAACATCTCATGGGTGCCAAAATTTTGCATGCTACAAATGAGGTGAATTAAATGAATTAATCAAAAATTGTAACCCCTAAAAACCCACATCCAATCTTGGCTTTTTGGAAATTCACAAGTCAAACTTGTTTCTTAGACTTTCTCCCATGTTAAATTTGCAACTAAAGATAAAGACCAGTTTTTTAATATATTATTTATTCTAATAAATTGTAATTTTTATATTGAAAAAATAATTTTCCAAACCTTAGGAAATTTAAATCAAAATACTCTTTTTGGTGTATGAAGATTTTTCATTCACCGTGGAAGTTCCTACATCAAATTTTGATGATAACCACAACCCAAATTCTAATTCTATCTCTAATTGTAATCATAACCCTAACCCTAACCTTAACCTTAATCTTAATACTAATGCTAACCCAACCCTAATCCTAACCCTAAGCCCAACCCTAATATCTAACCCTAAATGTAACTCTAATCCTTACCCTCACCCTATTTCTAATCCTAAACCTTTTTATATATGCTAACCCCAACCCTAACAATAACCCTAATGGTAATCACAATACTAACACTAACCCTAACCCTAACCCTAATCTCTAACCCTTACCCTAATCCCAATACTAATGTTTACCCCAACCTTAACCCTAACCCTAAGCTTAACCCTACCGTTGATCCTGATTTTATCTCTAATCCTAGCCCTAACCCTAATTGTGATGATAACCCCAACCCAAATTTTAATTCTATCTCTAATTGTAATCATAACCCTAACACTAACCTTGATGCTAACCCTAACCCTAATAATTTTGTCTTCCATGTGTTGCCAATGTTACTAGTATATATATATATTAATAATATATAAAAATGCCAAGAGATATCCTTCTCAAGGCATCTATTTTTTAATCAATTTATTAAATAAAAGTGCAATAGATGCCTTCACAACAACATAATAGCCAATTAGCACCAACTTTTGCATTAGATCTTAGTGTATTTTGAGTCATGAATTAAACAATTTGGCTGGAAAACAGGCATGGTCAGCTTGATGTCTGATTTTGCACCGAATTTTCCACTGGATTTAGCATCGGATTGAGTGTCAGAAAATCATAGCGCCTCCGTTAGTGCCCAAAATAGCGCCAGCAAGTAACATCGGAAATTGTACCAAAATTGGCACCCAATTTGGCTTTCGGTTTTGCTTCCATGTCTACTCCCATTTTTGCTTCTAGTTTTGCTTCCAGTTTTGCGTCCAATTTTGCTTCCAGGTTTGCTTCCAATTTTACTTCCAAGTTTGCTTCCAATTTTTCTTGCAGGTTTGCTTTAGGTTTTTCTTCCAGTTTTGCTTCAGGTTTTTCTTCCAGTTTTGCTTCTAGTTTTGCTTATGGTTTGCCTTCCAGTTTTGCTTCTGGTTTTGCCTCCAGTTTTGCTTCTGGTTTTGCTTCCAAGTTTGCTTCTAGTTTTGCTTCTAGTTTTGTTTCCGATTTTGCTTCTATTTTTGCTTCCAAGTTTGCTTCCGGTCTTGCTTCTAGTTTTTCTTTCGATTTTGCTTCCAGGCTTGCTTCCAGTTTTGCTTTCGGTTTTGCTTTCAGTTTTTCTTCCGATTTTGCTTCCAGGTTTGCTTCCAATTTTGCTTCCAGTTTTGCTTCCTGGTTTGCTTCTAGTTTTGCTTCTATTTTTTGTTTTCAGTTTTTCTTCCAGTTTTTCTTCCAAGTTTGTTTCTAGTTTTGCTTCCAATTTTTCTTCCAAGATGGCTTCTGGTTTGCTTCTAGTTTGGCTTCCATTGTTGCTTCCTTTTTTGCTTCTAAAAATGCTTCTTGTTTTTCTTCCATTTATTAATTTAATATGTTTTATTTCAATTTAATTAGTTAAATATATCGTGCCTCTTAAATAACTCATATGATTATAGAGTAAGTAATTTAATTATTTAACTCATATGATTAAATAACAATATAATTATTGTAACATGATCATCATCTATAATTAAAACAAGTGAGTCAAATATTTATAATTTAATGAATTTGACAACATCCATCCTGAGCAGTAAATTAAAATCATCATACTTAATAAATATCCATCTAAAAATCATCGACCACTTTTAATATATATAAATTTACAAGTCATTACTGATAAGATCATCATCATATATGACTAAAACAAGTGAAAGTCAAATATTCCAGTACATCAAAAACATGTCAAAATGATACATGTCCAACAGTCGACATAAGTGAAAATAATACATGTACAAATGATATAAATAAAATTGATAAATTATGTAACTCAAATTGATACAAGTCAAGATGATACATGTCTAAATGATATAGTGAAAATGATACATGTCAATATGATACAACTCAATAATATAGTACTGTAGGCTGTGAAAAGGATACATATGATAGTAACAATGAAAAGAGTCATCATAATGATATATCAACAATGATCCATGATGTAGTCTATATGATTATGAATGTCACTGGTTACTATCACCAACTGTCTCATCATCATCATCACCATCATGATCATCGTCGTCGTCGTCGTCGTCGTTGTCGTCGTCATCATTGTCATGGGCCTTGGTGTCTTCTATATCTGCATCATCATCATCCTCTGCCATGTGATTTGTACCAACAAAACCAATATTTTGTGGATCTATATCATGTTGACGATCATCTTGATCTTCTAGAAGATCCATGTTCTACAAAAAAAAAATTAAAATGAAAAATTATTATTTATTTCATGCAATAATTTATTTTTTTGTTATATATCTAATATTACAACATATGAGATGAAACCATAATCATATTACATCATATCAAAGTGCACATACTATAATAACATTTCAAAAAAGTTATAGCTAATATTGGTGAGTCGGGAGAAACTTCGGCTTTCAAAAACAAAGCCAATTAGGCTAGCAAACTTGTGGATCAAGCCAACATTTGGTGGAAGAGGAAGAAAGATGACTGGAACTTTGGAGGCCCACCATAATGGATTTCATTATTCAACCATGAGAGTAGAAGAGAGAGTTGATATCATGTATCGAAACATTAAGCATGCATTCTTCCAGCCAGTGAAGAAGTTGATGATTGCTTTGCTTCATTTTCATTTGCATAAGCATATCATGGCGTGGGAACCAAGAAGACAAAGGATGTCCAGTTTTATGTGGAGGTAATGGATGTGGTCCAAAATTTAGGAGGAGAAAGAAGGTCAATGTATTATCTTGATGAAATTGAGGAAGAACAACAAGAGAGGGACAATAAAAATAAAATCAATACAAAGTTTCAAGGATTTGTCAAGCGAGTAAGATAGCTATGGGAGCAGCCTCATCTAAAATATTTTGAACTAGTGTTTGATATACCATTTAGAGAGCTTGGTTTTCATGGAGTTCCTTTCAAAGCCTCTTATTTTATTGTTCCTACGGTAAACTGTTTGGTAGAGTTGGTGGAATTACCTTTCTTAGTCATCACTGTTAGTGAGATTGAGATTGTTAACCTGGAGAGAGTAGGACTTGGGAAAAAGGAATTTGATATGGCTATTTTTTTCAAAGACTTCAAGAGGGATTTACTCTGCATTGACACCATTCCTCAATCTTCACTTGATGGAATCAAGAAATGGCTGAACTCTATGGATATAAAGTATTATGACAGCAGAATGAACTTCACCTGGCGGCCAATTTTGAAGAGTATTACTAATGATCCAAATAAATTTATTGAAGATGGTGGTTGGGAATTTTTTAATATGGAAGCTAGTGATTCTGATTCTGATAATTTAGAAGATTCAGATCAAGGATATGAACCCTCTGATGTAGAAGAGGAATCAAAATTAGATTTCATGTAGCCACCATCAAGAGTGTTACAAGCCAACAAGATGGAGGGAATTCTTATATAAGGATAATTTTCAATGTTGCAAGTACCGACTTTAATTCCAACTACAATGGCAACATTGAAATTCCCTAGCAGTATTTATGTTAAGGAAATTTCCTTTAGATGCAACGATTAAAAGCACATCAACCATGTGGTACAAATGATTAAATCCCAGAGACGATCTATAGCAATGAAAGAGTCTGAAAAGGAAGAGAGAGCTACAGTACTGGTGACTAAGGTGAAACTTCAGCTTTCAAAAATAAAGCCAATTAGGCTGGCAGAAGTGTGGATTAGGCCAATATTTGGTGGAAGAGGATGAAAGATGACTGGAACTTTGGAGGCCCACCATAATGGATTTTAGTATTCAACCATGAGAGCAGAACAGAGAGTTGATATCATGTATCAAAACATTAAGCATGCATTCTTCTAGCCAGTGGAGAAGGAGATGATTACTTTGCTTCATTTTCATTTGCATAACCATATCATGGTGTGGGAACCAAGAAGACCAAGGATGCCCAATTTTATGTGGAGGTAATGGATGTGGTCCAAAATTTAGGAGGGGAGATCCTGATGTCTGCCAAGAGGCATAAAGTCAGATGAATTAAGTTCACGTACATGTCTGATAAAGTTTACTTCCATTTTTTATGACTGTTTTTCTTGACTGTCAGAGTTTACTTACAAATTTGAAATTTCTTTCTGGTCATTTTGATGAGGATATATTCAACCAATGTGTAAGAACCTTTTGTTTGTATCACAAGCATTTGTGCATTGCAATAATTCTGATTATCTATGGTCTACAACTATGTCGTCTCACTTATTGGATCTTCTATTTCAATGTTTTCTATGGTCTTCTTTGTTTGAGCTAGCACTTGACAATCCTACCTCCTTTCCTTAGCTGAGAAGTGGATTTGAATTTGGAAATACTGCACTTTAAAACTAGCTATGGTTTAAGGAGAGCTATTCTAGCTTTGTTGTTGACACCCTCAATCTTCAACAAGGAATTAGATGCATGAACTGAAATGAAAGCTTTCAAACTTAGATTTGAATGTGCATAATTTGATTGATTATGGTTTTCACAGGAAGTTGTCTTTACATGACTATTCTAGATTGTCAATATGTGTAATAGTGACTACATCCTTATCAAGTTTGACTACCCTTATTCAGAATGCCTTGGAATTTTGACTTGATACAAAGTTGTACATTGTTATTCCATATTTGTAACATGTAGGAAATTTAAGGGGTACAACACATAGAAATTCAATACTGTCATCCAAGGAAAACTTATAGATGGTGTATCAAGAACAATAGAAAATGCTTTTATTAGGGTTAATGATTTCTTCCCCCACACTGCTGATATTTTCCCCAAAACCTGTTTTTTTAATTATTTCAATGCATCTCAAAATTCAATGTATTGATTAACATTTGTTACACATTTCAGCTGTTTATGCAAATGATGAATATATGTTAACTCGATCAGTGTTGTTACTTCGGTAGTTTGACTTCTATAACAACCAGCCATTAGGCCATTGTGTGTGGGAGCACATTTGTGTTTTTAGTTAGCTTTTTTGGATAGCTCTACTGGGTGTTGAGGACATTCCATTTATCTTTTGAATGTTAAGAAGTCAGAGTTTCAAGGATTTTTCAAGTGAGTAAGAGAGCTATGGGAGCAACCTCATCTAAAATATTTTGAACTATAGTTTGATATACCATTTAGAGAGCTTGGTTTTCATGGAGTTCCTTTCAAAGCCTCTACTTTTATTGTTCCTACGGTAAACTATTTGGTAGAGTTGGTGGAATTACCTTTCTTAGTAATCACTATTAGTGAGATTGAGAATTGTTAACCTTGAGAGAGTAGGACTTGGGCAAAAAGAATTTGATATGGCTATTGTTTTCAAAGACTTCAAGCGCGATGTACTCCACATGTACGCCATTCCTCAATCTTTTCTTGATGGCATCAAGGAATGGATGAACTCCATGGATATAAAGTATTATGAAAGCAGAATGAACTTGAACTAGCGGCCAATTTTGAAGAGTATTACTGATGATCCAGATAAATTTATTGAAGATGGTGGTTTGGAATTTTTGAATATGGAAGCTAGTGATTCGGTTCTTTATAATTTAGAAGAGTCAGACCAAGGATACAAACCCTCTGATGTAGAAGAGGGATCAGAATTAGATGAGGAAGGTTCAAAAGATGAACCTCTTATGGAGTCAGAGGAGGAAAAAGAAGAAGAAGAAAATTCTAAAGAGGAGGAAGGTAAAATATGGGATGAATTAGAATCTGAAGCCAAAAATGGAGATAAGGAAAAAGGAGACAAGTCTGACAGTGAAGAGGAAAGGCGACAACAAAAGGTAAAAGCTACAGGGAAGTCTTAGACCCCTAATATTAGAGATTCAAGAGGAATTCCTACCAAGAGGCATAAAGTCAGATGAATTGATTTCATCTACATCCTTCTACTATTTATTCATGCACATAAATGGTCATCTTGTAATCATAAGATTTGAGCTCTATTTACTCATCCTACGCTGATAAACAACTCAACACAAGAGATGCAAATTGACATATTAACACAACAATATCCAACTAAGTTATTGAAACTCAACTATTGATTCCTCATTCTCCATCCAGATTACAAAATCATTTCACTTTTTTTTTTGTAACATATTCTTTTCAAATTGCTTTGGATGGCAGCCATATTTCTCCTCCTATCAAAACATGGCACATTGACTAGTTAAACTAATTAATATGCAATAATTTACTTTTTCCAAGGAAATAAAAAAAATCATTTAACATATTAATATACTTACAAATGTACAGATCAAGGCCTGTAAACCTTTCTGGCCACTACGATGTGTGGCACGAAGTTTCTCAAGCCTAGCCTTGGAGGCCTTGTCCTGAAACATATACAAATTCAATTTAACTATGCACAAATAAAATTTAAATATCGTTAGGCCCATTAAGTTAGTTAGGAAGTTAGGGGCCACAAGGATTCATGTGGAGGATGATTCATTGATAATCATCCAAGCAATATAAAAAGGAGGAATTAATGCTTGTCATTTTCAGGGTGTGATTAGGAAAATTATTGAAGAATTAGCTCTTTTTGAGGATTATAAGATTAGTCATGTTAGGAGAACATAGAATATGGAAGCAAATACCCTCTCAAAATGGGCTTCAACATTTGTAGAGGTGGATGAATTTATAATTGAGGATTTTAGAGGAGTTTCTTTGGAGTAATTTTTTCCCGTTGCATCTAATGCAAGGTGGTGTTAGTTAGTAAGTAGAGGAATGTTTTTTGAAATTATTGAAGGACATGAAGTATTGATGAAGGTTTTGCTACCGACACTAGACGTACATTCAACATTAATGGTGATGACCGACAATTTGCTATGTAATGAAGTTTTTCCTTGCATTTCCTTCGATGCTTCTTGGTTTCCAGGAGTAAGGAGAGTGTTAGGATGGCAGTGTGAAGTATTCTAGTGGCTAACGTACCAGAGAAGAAATGGAGGAAAAATTCACTCTGAAAGCGAGGAAATTGGATCCTTTTGTTGGAAAAGTGACGGTGAAAAGACTGTGTGGCTTGTTCCTGTACAAGGATGTGAAGGTGGTGCAATCTATGCAAATCATTCTAGGTAATGGCTTCAAAGATTTGAAAAATAGATATCAGACTAATATGTATATATACTCTCTAATCATGGCGTGGAGACTGGACTTAGGAGAGTCGGTGGAGGTTGTAAGGAAAGTGATGAAAGCATTGGTGCATAGGGATTTCTTAGTGAACATGGAGAGTATCCTGGAAGGGGCTATACCAGGACAAGGCTTTAATATGACCGAAGGCATGGAAGGTGTGGACCCGAAAGTAGCAGAGATAAATTTCCCTTTCATTAGGTGGTCAGAAGGAAGAACCAAAGCCATGTGGAGAGAGGCTGCAAAATGGGGGTGGCAAGCTTTGAAACTGTGCGTCGAATTAATGGAGACTGAGGAGATAATAGCGAGACTCAAAGCCATCACCAGAGAGGAGCTGTGTGAGAAGAAGGGTTTGCATCTGGGAAATAAGGTTAAGCCACTTGCGGAATTGTTCCCATTGCATCTGGGGAGTGCTTTTGGAACTTCCACGTAAACTCAATGCTCATTTTTTGCATAGTTTATTGTATTTAAGCTAGATTTTGAAGTATAAGCTTAAGGGGTTAAGCCTTGTTTTTGGTTTCGATACTATAAATAGTTGGGGTTTGGGTAGTAGTTGGTTGGATAGTTTTCAGGCAGTTGTGGTAGGGATTTTTGATCCGTAGGTTTTTATTCTATTTTAACAGACATGATGTGATGGTGCTAGAAGAAATTTTACTTGGAGCTTTGTATATTTTGATTTATCTTAAATAAAATAAAAATATTATCATCGATAAAAAATAAAATTAAATATCGTTTAATAAATTTGATATAATATTATGAGAAAATTAAAATGCTTGCGTACTCTCCTCACCGGACTTCCTCAGTGCATCCTGGCTTCATGCTATAATATTTTGAGCCAAAGCTCAAATGGATAGAGTAAAATTTTTTGTTTGTTTCTCAAAGGTTTTACAATTTATAATGATGGGACAATTTAGAGGTTGCCTGGATAGGTTAGGCCATGAACCAGTAAACAATCGCGAATTCAAATTCAATACAAAGAGCAGTAAACAATCATGAATTCAACCAAGAAAAAAATTTGTAACCTTACCTATGGTGTCGCAAACTAAATCAAATTTCTCATCAGTTGCTGGTAGAACCCTGCTCTCTTCCTTTGCACGACATTTTTCCCTTTTTTTTTGTTTGGTTTCTTTCTTCACGCGGGAAATTTTTTTAATTTTTAATTTTGATTCAATAGTTAGCATTAGTTAATGCCAAATTTAGCGCCAAATTTTGGCCGTTAATGTAATCAATTTGGGGTGCCTAAAGCAGTGCCAAGTGCACCAAATTGAGTGCCTATCATTGTTGTATAGTGACTATTTTCATTAGAAATAATTCCAACTCCTTCCTTGTTTTTGTGACCACCACTGTCTCATGGATCCTTCATCAACTCGATGCGGTAGAGTGGTTTTTACCATGGTCCCACAAGGTGCTTCATCCTTCTCGACGATAGTCTGGTGAAAGATTTTGTGGCGGAACGCAAGTCTTCCTTCTATTCCTGGCAGTGTTGCGGTGACTCTCACAATTCTTCTACCATTAGCGTGTGGTAGTGCAGTGACCACCATTGTCCCACGACTCCTTCATCAGCTTGGTGTGGTAGAGTAGTTTTACCGCGGTCCCGCAAGTTGCTTCTTACTTCTCGACAGTAGTGCGGTGAAAGCTTCTGTGGCAGCATTTTTATTCACAGAGGAGGCCATGGAGAGAGGATGTGGATGACATAGATATACTAAATCACTGAGAGGAAAGTGGGTGGAAATAGATGAGACAACATTGATTAAGCACTAAATTTATTTTGATATTTTGTTGTGTCAGAAAAAATTACTAATGACCTTTTCATAAATGTGTTTGATAACATATCATGCCATTGGCAATTAGGGGGGTTCCTATCTTACAGTTGACTTAAGGAATGCCATAAGTTGATTGTCAGCATTTACAAGGTATGTGGTTATATGAAATGTTCATGTGTGAGAGACATAGAGATATTATATTGCATTTTAATTTATGACTAAATGTTCATATTAATTTACTATTCTTATATTAGGTGGGTGACCTCCAAGGAGATCCATGAATCTGAAGTGCCTAAAATTTGAAATGCTTCAGTAATATTATGTTGTACTTAGAAAATTGAAAACTTGTTTTATTCTCCTAGCAAGCTTTTTTATTTTCCATTATAATTCTAGACCAAACAACATTTTTTGGGATGGCCTTTTACACCAATCTTAATTTGTATGAAGTTCACGAACCTGTTGTTAAGCAGTAAATTCCTTTCGTAGGCAGGAAATGTAAAGGCTTCATTTAAGAAAAGATAAGTAGTCTATTTCTAAAGGTAATCCACATGCAAAAAGTAAAAAGCACATTAAAAAAAATTGTACAGTAGAAAATCATATTCAATCAGTTTTTGATAAGGAAAAATAGGTTTTGAAGGGGCCTTGAAACCCTTTACAATGACGCCAAGCTACAAGATAAATTAAACCACTAAGCCCAACAGCCCAAAAAACCAAAAAGTTGACATATGATGGAACATTAGCAACCCGTTAGCAAACACAAAAGAAAAAAACATCAGCAAAACTTTTGAACCAAAAAAGGAAGCACCATCTACAACAAATTATCTAAAACATTAGTTGGGGCCATGTTGTCCTTGATGACCTCCTCATGCATACTAATAACATCCTTCAGCTCCTTAACAACAACAACAACCCTCTTTTTCATCTTGCTCCTCGTCCTAAGGCACAAACCTACCTGCATGTCCTTATCCAGCACATGAGTATAAGCTTCCGCTTTCTCCACCAGGTAAGAGCCACTAATCTCTTCAATCCTTTCCTTTGTATTACCCAAGTCAAGTGGTTTTTCAGTCCAATTCAACACTTTCTCATTCAAAACATAAAGAACCATAGCAGTGGTCTTCAAAGAGTTATTGTTGCTATTGACCACCGTTTTCAAGTCCTCTAACATCTTTCCCATTTTATCTTCTAGACTTTCCACTCTGTCCTCTAACATTTTATTAACAATAACTTCCAAAGAGGAAATTATTTCCTCATGATAAACCCCCAAATGATCAACATTAGCCAGTAGCTTATCAAGCTTAATATGCATTGATTTCACTTTGCCTTTTATTTCCCACTCCTTTCAGTTGCCTCTTAGCATAGAAACACAAACATCCTGCCAATTTTTCATCTGAAGATTGAGCTCCTTAACCTCAGAAAATAACAACTTAACCAGGGAAAGCAAGTTTTTCGTCCCATCTTCGGCCATTCTACAAAACATATTCATGTCAATTTCATCCTAGTTAACCGAAGGCTGACCCTTCTACTCCAAGTCAACAAGGGCATCAAAACAATCCCTATTTTGTTCATCCTCTTCTTCAGTTGGGGAATTCTCAACCTCCACAACATCCACCTTTATCCTCTCCTTATTTGGCAGATTCTCCAAATCAACTAATGCCTCCAGACATTCCTTCTTCACTTCCTTCTGCACAGCAGAAAAATCCTGAGAACAATTAACTACATCAATCCCTAGCATATCCATAGGGCCAATCTCACTAGGCTTCACCTCCATCTTAGAGTTACCCATATCAGCAGGGCCACTCAACTGACCACCCAAATTAACTGGAACCTTAAACCCTTGCACTGCGGAGCTCTCTAGTAGACCATCCTTACTAGGAACAGGGTTCCCCAATGAAGCATTATGAACATGATCAAAGTTTGAAGGATCCACATCACCCACAGGATGACAACCCTTCAAACCCTCATCACCCACAGGATGACAACCCTTGAAACCCTCATCACCCACATGATGAAAACCCTTGAAACCCTCTTTTCTAGAAGACAACATGAGATTCACATTCAAACCAAGGGCAACCACCTCAGCGCCTATCTCAATTTTCCTTTTGGCTGAAGCTTTAAATTTCTTCATGCCTTTGGTTTTCCCCTTTGAATATTTTCTAACAGAATTAGCCATAGTCTCCCACAACTCCACATCAGTCTCATAGCCCTTACCCCATTCTTTTGATTCCTCATCCCTTTCCTCAAAGCCTCCTTCATCAACAAACATATCCTCATATTCTGACTCTTCCTCCTCTGAACTACCGACCCATTCACCAGAAGAGTCCCCTGTTTCATACCCATCATTTTTAACTTCCTTCTTACCAAGAGTTTTAGGAGAGACTAAGATCAACTTTAGCTTGATATGAGAAAAAATAAAACACATAAGCCTGTTGTGCCCTCAATACACATACCCCATTCGGAACGGGGACCCTCTCTTTCCTTCGCCTCACCAGGCCGTTCTATTTCCATCTCATTTTGTGTGCCCCCTGTTTGGTGTTCAAAATGGTCAGTAAGCTCTTAGGGAAGTCATCTTAAGTTGACCATGCTTTTTCCCCCTCAAAATTTCCAGGTCCTTAGTCTTGGCTGGTTCCTATTTGGTGTTTTCCTTAGTACTTTAAAGTCAACATCCTTAGGACCCATTGGGACCGCCCTATCGGGCTGCCCCTCCTAGAATTTCATTTCCTTTTCGCCACTCCCAACGACCGTCCTCTGGCAGCATTCCGCCTGTCGTGGCCCAATCTACCCAACACCATCTGTTTATTGCCAAACTCTCAAACTTCCTTCAGTTGACAACGTTCTGACCATCAGACCCTGGTGCTCCCGCGACCATTTTCAAATTGTAGCTTAACATCCTTTGGTCTTCCATACGAGCATTTAATGGCTACATTTAATGCCCTATTTTCTATAAATAGGTGAGTTTGAACTATCATTTTCACATGTCAGTTTGATCAGAGTGAATTAGAGCCAATTAGAGAGTCATCTCCCCGCACCACCTTCGAGCCCGACAAGTTCTCGTGTTCATTCAAGCCATTTACCTACTCATTTCTTTCGCTTCCTTCATCATGCTCTCAAGGTGAGTTTACCGCCTGTGCCCATTTCATGTTTTCCTTTGATTTCTAGTAAAATTGATGAATTAAAAGGAGGAAAAACACATGAGATAGATAGAGAAAAACAAGGCACCCAAAACCCATATTAGCAAAACTTGAGAAACCCTCGAAATCAACTGACTTTGTGGCCACAAAACCTTGTCCTCCTAGTGCCATTCTTCAACCAGAGCGTTCACACTCTATGGGCCCAGGACCCCTCATTGCTTAAGACTTGTTCTGAAATCTCATCTCATTTTTCCTCTTCCTGATGATGGATCACTAAGTGTGATCTGAAACTTTTTTAAAGGACAAAAAAACTAATATAGTTGAATCCAAAAACTAAATATTGTAACTTCATGGGCTGTGGAAAATTCATACCTTGAATACCCCTCATTGTTGCTGATAACCTTGAAAACAGAGATAACTTGCAAATGATGAACCTATCTTTCGAGTCTTCCATCACGAGAGGACTTCATCCTCTCGCCATTGAAACTTGGCGAAAATCTTGCAAACTGAAGCTAAGTCCAACAAATTTGCCCTTGTCCGCGCCTGTGGGACTCCGTTCCCAGGTCGCTGCTCACGATCCTCCATTTCAAATGGCATTCTGATCCCGGCCTTCCGATGCTTTGGACCCCGCCCTTCAAAGCCTTATAAGATGTAAACTCTCACAAAATCTTAAGTTGTGGCCGCCCTTGGGGTCCCAGCTAGCGGACCTTCGTCTGCAGGCCGCCGCAGTGACAACGCTGTCTCTTATGGCTTCCAAGTAGCATCCTTCTGCCATTTGGGTCCCGGTTCCATGATGGTTGTTTGAATGCAAAGTGAAAATTTCCAAGTGCCCAACCTTTGTTAGATTGTCTCCCACGGACCTCCACTGTCGGGACTCTGTCCTATCTTGGCCGTTACGAAAGGGAAAACTACTCTCTTCCTCCCCTAACTCAGAAACCGACCTCGCCCTAGTCGCATAACTTTAAAATGATAGGATAAACACAAGGTAAATGGCCATGTCTTCATCCAAACCTGATGCCCCGAGTTGATCCCACTGGAGCTCCGCCTGACCTTCACCATCCTTAACGACAATCACCTAGCTGCTTTCTGCCTCCTCAAACCCAAAGTGCCTAAAGATAAGTGTGATGCCCAAGTGATAGGAACTCTGCTACTTCCCTTTGAAGCTATGGGCCCTACCCATCAGAACTCCTCTGTCGGAATACCATTCTTCCATAGCCGTTTTAAATGGAAAATTCAAATGGTAGAGCTCCTCTTTAGTCGTGATTGCTCAAGAGATGATCCAAATTCCCTCCAATCACCAAATTGACTTTGACCCACATGTTGAAATAGGGAACTCTCCTCATTGGACCTTTCAAATTGATCAAACATGAAGGCAGGTCAGGACAAGTGGGCCATCGTGCCCTGATTTTCATCCCTCCTACAGCTCATCCAAAATAGCCATCACGCCAGGGAATTCTAACCCCTGGGGCCTGAATCATCCAAACTCCCTCCTATGAACTGCTAATGTCAATCTGGATTATATGTTAGATTCCTCAAATGTCGAATTATCCAATCTAACTCCATTTGCAGGGTTATGGCTAATGATTCCGTGTTTTCGTGCTTGATTGTGCTCACCTCCCTTTTTCCCGTAGGATGTATGGAATCAGGTGTAGGACCCTCAGGAGAGGTCGCAAAGAAAGATAAAGGAAAGAAAATAGGCAAAGCACCCCATGGAAAGGATGAAAAAGATCAAATGGAGTATAAGTTCCAAGGGGAGCCCCTTAACTCCAAGGTCACCTCAACATGGAAGGAGGTCTCCGACACAAACATTGGACATATAGACCTCGATGAATTCAAGCAGAGAGTCCAGATCAACCCTAAAATAGAAGATGCAAGAAATATCAGAAGCAGTGGGTTGGCTAAAGTTGTGGGCTTTCCTCCTGCCCTCGTCGCCTCATAACTCATTATGACCTGTAGAGAGGCATATCAGGAAGAGACTGGAACAATTGTGGATAGGGATGGAAATGTTTTGGCTAACATGTTTGCTAAGGCTATAACAAGAACTTTTCATATCCCTACCTTCGGGGAGATGGAGATACCAACCATGGATGATGGCAAGGCTATGTGGGATCAAGACTCCCTAAAATGTAAAAGACTTATCAAATAGTATTGGTTGAAGAAGAAGAGGGGCAGTGCTGCAAAGGTTCCCCAGGAGCTCTTCCGTAGCAAATTTTATGAGGATTACCATGATTTGGTGACACTATTGAGCAGAGTAATGGGCCTTCCATGATCCAGGAGGATCTAGAAGAACCTAAAATTTCATAGCCTTAGAATCTCTCTAAACTGGCGTCAATATGTAGAGCCCGCCGACATGAACTCAATGCAACTCGAACAGGCTCAAAAGGAGTTTGTATGCAAAAGTTGTGATTAGTAAAAGTTCTAGTCAATTGGAAAATTAGAGGGCTCAAAAAAAGGTTGAAATTTTGAAGTTATCAAAGGTGGTAAAATTGGATTTCATCGTGAAGAGCTCGGTGAGAGCTTTCCAACTCAACTCGTTTCACAAAAATTGGAGTCTGTATGGTGAAGTTATGGAAGGTCAAAGATTGGGTCAAAATTGCATGATGACATCAACACCCAGTCATCGTCCAGTCAACACAACAACCAATCAGCCCTTGACACTCGACGTCATCTCACCTCTCCACATGGTAGGCCATTATTGGAAAAAGGTGGCATATTATTGTTTTATATAAAAAAATAATAATAATAAAATATATAAAACAATATATATATATATAAAAGAGGAGAGGTGGGCCCTCCCTCTTTAAAGGAGAATACTCCCCTTTAAATAGCCACTTTAAATCATATGTTATTTAAAAAAAAAAAAAATCACTTCCCCTTTTTCTTTTACGTGGCTCTCCTTAATAAATGGGATTTCCCATTAAAATCAAAGCCCTCCTATAAAATGGGATCACCATTTAAATTTTAAATTCAACCCTATTATTAAGTGGTAATCCCTATTTTAAGGGATTTAAAACCCTTTATTAAAAATAAATTCATTTTTAAACCCCTATATTAAAGAAGACCCCTAATAAAAGGGGACGATTTTTTATCAATGGAATAATTTCAAGTTTATTAAAAGGGGGTTAGTTCAATTTGTAAGGCTTATAAAATACAAGCCAAAGATGGGTTATTCTCAGGAAAATTGTTCTTTTATTTTGAAGGGATGATAATTAACCCGGGAGATTTATTTGTAATAAGGGAATGATTTTAGATGATTTGTAAAATATTATGGTTAATACCATAATAGGCAAATGTTTTTGTATATAAAAGGGGTGAGTTTGGCTATTTAGCTAAGGGGTTTTTAGCTAAGTATTTTGTAAGTAATTTTTGGGGAGTTTTCTATGCTCTTGGTGAAAGGTGGAGAATTAGAGTTTTTTTTTAGAGAAAATTACAAGGTGTTTGCATACACCAAAAATTGTAGAAGAGTGAGATTATGGAGAGATTATTGTAAGTTCTTGAAGCTTGGGTATTGTAACAAAGCATAATTTTGCTTGGCGATATCAATAAAGCGGTCCCAACAGTGAGAAGCGGACCTGGAGATGTAGTCCACAATGGACGAACTCCATTATCAATCTGCACATTGTGATCCTTCTATTTCTCTGTCTCATTCTTCTCTCTTCTGTTTCAATTTCTCTCTAGTTCACTTCAGTTTATTTTTCAATAATTGATTTTAAAGTGTACCTTATTGTAATTTCAACGGTTAAAAAGCATAATCACGCAATTCTGCATTAGATCAAGAAATTACTATAATTAGATTTAATTTACAAGTTAATTTGTAAACCTCTAATTATGGATCATTCCAACTGCGGCCTACTTCCAAGAATGGATGTTGTATTTCATTGAAGAGATTCTCCGTAGAGAAGCCATGTTTTACTAGGCGGGGATAATCAGTGATTACTTCCATGAGCAATTTATGGTTGTTAAGAAAACCTCCAGATTTTACATGACATCTTACTTGGTCTATCATTGACTGAACATATGCAATACAGAGGCTTATTCAGAGCTCCAAATGAAGAACCAGGCAAGGAGCTAAAAGTTTATGATAAATACCCTCAATTATAATTCAGAAACTTCAAGAGGGACTACTGTAGGGTCAATGATGCTTTCATAGGTCATAAATTGTTAGATTGCTTGGGAGTGACTTCGAGAGAAGAGTCTCTCATAGTGCCAATGCATTCTTAAAATTGCTTTCCTTCTTGTTCATTCAGTATCCAAAGTTCACCTACATTCGCATCAAAGGGTTCTCAGAAAGACCATACAAGCTTCCCCAGTATCCCAATGACTGGATAATACTATTAGAACTCTCTCGTCAGCTACGACATGCACACACCCTTTTGAGTGGCAAGCATAAGGTGGGGATGCTTTATCCCCTCTCCTTCAGCCAATGGTTATATGAACTTCATACCTCTTAGTGTGATAATAATTCAAAGAAGGAACTGGAAGAATACCATTTGAGACTCCACACTGCCTGACCACAGATGAACCCCTATTGCAAACTCAAGAAGGCACTTGGACCTAAATATTCCCATCTACATAGCATCAAGGAATTTTGGGATAATTGCAAAGATGATAATTATGTGTGGATGAGGCACTATGTGCAGATTATCACATATTTCATAAAGAAGGTCAATCTATTCCCAATACCAGATTAGGTGGAAGAGGATGAAAGCACAGACATGGATCCTTGACACAACGCGGTTGCTAATCTTCCAATGCCACTAGTTGACTAGGATGAGAAAGAGGTTGATGACCTCAATATTCTAACCAAGCCCATCAAAGCCAGAACAAAATAATGGGTTGATGGACAAATTTCCCAATTGAAGCAGCAAGGGGTCACTTTGACTTATGAGGGGCTCGAGAATGAGCCAACAAGTGAAATAGATAGTGGGACAACTACTGCCCCATTAGGAGAAACTTCAACATCTCCTCTGACCACCAGGTTAAGGAAGAGAAAAGAGGCTACAGAAAAATAGCCCAACCCCAAGGTATATGTGAGAAAGGCTTCAAAAGGAGAACCTTCCAAGAAACACAAGAGATCAGGCAGTTTCATGGAAATGACAACTATTCAGGAAGATACACTCCATGAGGGAGAGGAGATGGAGGCTGATCAACCAAAATCTCCACCTATTGACTCTGCTACTACTTCCCCTCCGCCTATTTCTCAGGCAATGGTTGCAACCTCTCCCTCTGCAGTGGACATCTTGGTCCACCTTGCCTCTTCTCCACCCACTGTACATGTTGTGACCATTGATTCTTCTTCCGCCACCACCTCTATGATTTCCTCTACTTCCATGTCTCTGACTACATCACTATCCCAAGTAACAACAACAATACCAATGCTCGCACCCTCACTGTTGGAGGAATTCTCCTGACATATGCAGAATGTTCCTTCAGAGTTGTTTGGAGTTTTGATGAATCCAACTATTCAAGCTACCCTGGCACAAATTCTTTCCAACATTCCTGCCTCCACTCCTCCAACTGAACCACCCAAAATGAAAGCCACAATGGAGATATCCGAGGAGTTGGAGTAATGAGAGAAGGAATCCACAAAGGGGTCCAGGAAGAAGCAAACAATTACCATGAACACCCAGAGCACAACCATTTGCAGATTGATAAGGTGGTCCACAAAGGAGAAGAAATAGATTCTTCTGAGAGTGATGAAGAAGATGCTAGCACCAAATACATTATGGAGACCTTTGATATAGATCTCGAGGAGGAGTTAGCTCAACAGTTGAAGGATGTCGAAGAAGAGGTAGCAAAGCCGCCTTCTGAAAAAGAAAAGGAATCAAGTGACAAAATGGAGGAGGGCATTGAATCTCCAACTAGGGAGCATGATAAAAGCCCAAAACACAATGAAGAAATTCCTCTCTCGAAGGATCAAGAAGAGAAAGAAAAGAAAGAAGAAGATAAACCCCAAGAAGAGGCTGAAACCCATGACAACCCAAGAATGGAGCAACCCGAAGAACATGGGCATGAAGAAGAAGAAGAAGAAGAAGAAAATGAAACTACCAAGGGGGAAGATAGCCCCAAAGAGCGTACAACCACTGAGTCTCCACAAAAAGAAATTGTATTCATTCATGATTTAGATGAAGAAGAAGGAGAAAGGACCAAACAAGAGACTCTGGCTGGTAAGGTGGTGGAAATTGAACGCACCCATGAAGAAGAGCATGATGATGAGTCGCGAAGGGGAGAATATCAGATGCCTGAGTGGCTTGAGAAACAATTGGAAAAGAAGGCTCCTACCCCAAAGGATCCAAGAGCGAGATTGGAGGCCATCTTGTCCTAAGCCTGAATCAACACCAAGAAAGAAAAGAAGCCTAAAGTTAGATCCAAGCTGACCATGGATGCCTTTGGATCTAGAACCGTACAAATAGCCACACCAATGGTGGGAGAAGAAGGAATAACCTACAATGTCTCCAACATCAACTTTGGGAAAACCACCAAAGAGTAGAAAATAGATCATCTCCAAGAGTCTATTGCTACAGTGGTACATTTGATGCAGAAGGACAAGGTCTCCAAGGAAGAACTCAAGGCGCAACTAGTTGATTTGACTAAATATATTAAACAATGGTCATCAGTGGAAGATCTCCCCACCACATCCTTGGCGCCATCGCAAATATTGTTCAAGGACCATATCGATAAGCTTGAGAAAAGAAAGAACTAGAATAAGACTACAGAGGATTGGTTCTAACAGGTCCTGTATGCTGGAAACATGGGCATCAATTGTGCTGTCAAGACAACAAATAAGTTTTTAGAAGTAAAAAACTACCTTGAAGGCACGAGGAAGTTATACACTGACTTCCCAAAGATATATGGGTCCACCTAGATCCTAAAATTGAGGCCATCCTCAAGCTGCCTTTGAAAACATGGGAAAAGGAGCTTGCATTGACAAGGGACGATCATTGGTTGGTGGATATGTGGAAGCTAAAATTCGATCATAGAAAAGAGAAATTCGAGCAAGCGCTCCGTAAAATGGACCTAGACATTGATTGGGCCAAGGACATTAGAGAAAACTGTATTCAATATTTGAAATTAATGACATGTTATGATATGCCTGCCGTCGAGATTGATCCAGAAAAGATAAAGCCTTATTTCCATAAGAAGATGGAAGATGGAATGTTAGGAGAGCTTACCATAGATTTTATGAGTTTTGCTGCTCGAGATTTTTTTCAATCTAAACAAGTCAGGGACAACACGTCTAAGTGTGATGGAGATTGGGATACACTCATGAGCGGATCCAAGCAATGGAAATACTAGGTGCTCTAATCTAATACAATGGAGATTGATAAGCTCCAGGCATTAATTATCAAGTTCATAGAGTATTTCGCTTTGAAGAAGTAGGAAGGAAACCAAGTTATTGATGAAAATCTCCTCACATAATAGCTACAGCAAAGGAAATAAACAAAAGACAAAAGTGCTACAGTGCTGCCACAAAAGGAAAAAGATGTATTTTAAATTGGAATATATTTGGGGGTAGGTGAAACCCTAGTTTGTAGTGAATCTTTGCCACACAATGAAAATCAATCTTGGCCATTCATTTTTCTTTTTGAACTCTATAAATAGGGGGTCTCCTCTCATTTTCAAGGGAGAGTTGAGTTGTTGTAAAGGCATGTTGCAGAAATTTTAATAGAAGTTCATTGGCTTTTGGTGGACTCTTGAGTTTCCATTGCATGTTACATGGTTCATCTCCCATAGCTAGTTGATTTAGATAGATTTACTTTGTTGTCCTTCATGTTTTAGACTACTTTGATAGATTAGTTAATTTTTTTCAATGGTTGTGTAGATTTTTGTTATGTTGATGCCTTTCTTGTCCATACTTTTTATTGTTTATTGATGGTAGACAACTGTGTAAAGTTAGACTGGGCATAAACTAAAAGTTGCTCCAAACTTATATATTTTTTTCATGCATTTTTATGGTGAATGAATGGTTGAATATTTTCAATCCTTATAATCATGCACAAGTTTCATGATACTGTGAGCTTTTATGGTTAAGTGAAATTGTGTTTTAAGGAAGCTATCCATAGTAGAACCCTCCATGATCACTATTCATTGCTAGTTTCAGATCCAGGAACCTCTTCTCTTCCCTGCCCTTTTCCTTTTTTTTTGAAGTAGCGTATGCTAAGGTTCATTGCACATTGTAAAGCCAAATATTAAGATAAAAGAGGAGTTTAAGATTGTTGTTCGAACATACAATGAATTGCACGCTAACTTCCCATCTCAGGAACTCCATTTTAAGATTCACCTTTCCTCCAGCTTAACTTCGTAAGTCTTCCTTGTGATTACTAGCAAAGTCACATCAAACATCAACTGAGAAATTCTATGCATGTCATGACCTGACACCCAAGAGACCTTGGGGTGATTTTTCAGCAACTTGTTGGAAATTACCTTTCAAGAGAGGTAGTGTGCCTATGCATTGCCTGTGTTGAGAAAGTGCATAAAACGCACATCAACAAAGCCCTTGATGAAGAATTTCCTTATTAGGGTTCTTTCTATGGTATTCAATACTCTTCTCCATAGAATGTAATAGGTAAAAAGGAAATGAGACCGAAACATTATGCCTAAAATGATTTAACAACATAAAATGGTGAGTGTAAACCACAGAGAATCTACCTTCAAGGGTGAAGTAGTGCATAATGGCCAACACGAGGTCCCTCCAAAGCAGCTTCAGGGACTTCCTAACATAACCTCCACTTCCAATTTCCTTAATCTTCTTCCTCGTCATGTTTAAAGAAATTTAGAAAAGCCTTCTTAGTCGCTCCCCTGTCTCTAAAAAACTTTCTCCCAGTAACTGAAAGACCAGTTACCTCTGCAATAAAATCCTCATCAATTCGAAGCTCAATGCCCTGGTAATGCAGATACCTCCCACTACATCCTTTCACAAATAAATCCATTGCATCAAGGTACGGGCCTTGAATTCTCTGCATAAATTGAGTAACCCCCCCAATTCCAAGTGCTCCCACATAGTAGCATTTTTCTGAAACTCTTCATAGGAAGTCATCTCAATTCTCCAATGGTCACCACCCATAGTGACAAGAAACAAATGAAAACCTAAGAACACCTGGAAGAAATGAAAAAGTAAAATGAACTAGGTGCTACTCAAAACAATACAACAAACACCCACAATACGTGTGGGCTTATCATTCTAAGTACAACCCTGCCAAAACTGCCAGTCCATCCTTCTATGGAAACCAAGGAAAGAATAATGAAACTGGAAGAGCAAAGGGTTGATGTGCAAAACCCAACTTAAAATCATGATGAAAAAACTTCCCCCAAGAACATCTCGCCTAGAAACAAGCCAGCTGGTCATCATTAGAAATACACTTCAGATTAAGAGGTAGTGATTCAAAATAATCTCACTTAGATCTCTCAGCCACTCCCACATTGGAAACCCCATCAGCCATCATGTTCGCTTCACGAAAAACATGTGTGATTTTGATCTCCTCAAAAGAGTTAATAATAGATATCGAGTCATTAATAAAATTGGAAATTGAACATGAAGGAGGACATTTCATCATGAAACAATTAATCACATTAAGAGAGTCCCCCTCTAGCCATAGTTTAGAAACACCTTGTTTCTTAGCCAAAACTAATCCATGATAAGCTACCGCAGCCTTCGCATAAAAAAACAATTGTATATTAGAAAATTAGATTCAATCAGTTATGTCTTATTTCTCTTGCACACTTATCTGAAAGACATAGGGTATTCACCATACATTTCCCTTGACAAAGCAAACATGTGCTTTCATTTATTTTTATTGTATATCTCAGAAGTGAAATTGTTCTTACATAATGATGCACTAAGAAAATAATATATACAAAAAAATGCAAAGAAAATGATTAAAATTTAGCATGCAACCTACTGTGTTGTGCTGAAAGGAATCAAGATTAATTGGGACAAGAAATAAAAATAAAATTTTGATGATTGTTATTAAAAGTGAATAGGATATGAAAAGTGTGGACAATGATGGTGCTAAAATTGAAAACCCTGATTTTGATGACATTATTGTTTTATGTCATTAGAGATAAAGAGCGCATACAATTTTATATACATAGAAAATGAAGATTTGAAACTAGTAAACTAAAAATGTAAACATTGTAAGATTTTTCCTTAAACAATAATTCACATACTCACTTACAAAAAAGGGTGAAGCATTTTTTATTCAAACTCTGTTTTCTTTAATAGACATAATAGTAAAATAATATTTACAAGTACAAGAATATATACACTATTTCATTGAAAATAAGGAATGTTTCATAGAATATATCTTTAGAATGTAGGAACTTCCTCTGTCGAATATTTGAAAATTCCTACACACAAGTTCTGCTTCAGAGCGAAAACACCCAGAAGTGTTTCACACTGGCTCAAGGTACAATCATAAATTAATGCATGTTGTTGATTATTTTAGATTGAGATTGGAGAAAATGCAGAGCATGAGCATTCAACTAGCAAAAAAAGAAGATATGTACATGGATGTGGACCTAAAACTGTTAAAGAAACAATTCAAACGAGCGATTGTACAAAGATAAGTAGATTTATGATTTTATCTTTAGAATGTATAAAATTTCTCTATCGGATATTAAAGATGTCAGGTTGTATTAGAAAATGGATAAGTAGATTTATGATTTTATCTTTAGAATGTACAAACTTCCTCTGTCAAATATTTGAAAATTCCTACACACAAGTTCTACTTCAGAGCAAAAACGCTCAGAAGTGTTTCAGATTGGCTCAAGGTACAATCCAGCCTGGTTATGACACCGATAGCAATCCATTTTTTCCCAAACCATCCATACCTGAACGTTGCATCACAATCTATTCTTTCTGCACATAAAAATGCCACATATTAACCCCTTCTAAATAAAACTCAAAATACCATGAAACAATGAGTCCCCTTTATTAGTAAGTAGACAGTCTATAGAGCATAGTTTGATTTTATACAAGGATGCTCGTGAAAGGAATCTTCAAGTGACAGTGAGTGAGTTGTTTGAGATTGCAACTGATGGTGCAATATCCAATCTTAAAGGCAGATAGCAAAGCAATAAATGTGCAAGAAAATAAAATTGTACACAACAAATAATTCACAATGTTATCTTGCATAATTCCTTAAGTTTGAAGACAAAAATATCATTGTATCTTGATGAAAGTAGTGAACTTAATGGTCAATCATTGACAACCATGATTTTAAAACATGTTATTGTGCTTATGGAGGCAACATTTTAAGCAAGGCGGTGAGTGGTGGTTTGGAACAATGGAAGGTATGAAGGACTTGCTTTATTTGTGGGACCATAACCCACAGGGCCCATGGGATGGTGATACAGTGTACCCATCCATTCAGAATATATGGTATTTGGTGTGGAATTAACCATAACATTTTGTGTGTTTGTATGTTTGTTACCTGATTGAGGGCCAACCCACGTGTGGTTGAAAATCTATATATACATAAGAGTAGCCAAAAGGTAGTTTCATAGATTCTTTTCTTTTGGTTCTCTAGCCCCTCAATCCGTGAAGGGGTAGTATTAGTCACAAAGTTTCTTGGGTGGAGTGTGCAGCGTATGCACATTGCAATACAGAGCGATCTTAGCTCAACCGATCCCAAGGGAACATACTCACTACTTTCCCTTACAATGGATCAGGGTGCTTGATCCATATGTGCTAGCCTAAACCCCACAGTTTTGAGTATAGCAACATTCGATTGTTAGTTTATGCCTAGCCATCCGTAGGGATGTTGAGCTGGCATTAGCGAGTCAATCTCATTTGTATGAGAGGTGAAGCTCGTGAAGCCCCATATTGATATTCTCATATATGTATTGTATACACCGTATCCACACATGTTCTGACATGATGCAATGGATACGATGCCACACCCCACTAATGTTCTGACACAGTGTTGGTGATGATGTCATTTTGTTGATAGTAGTGAGTTGGGCTCGAGGACACAATGCCACATGCATAGACACGTGAAGGTGCACTATGAGATTGTGTTATGATAGCCTACTTGTGTGATGAGCATAATGGGGCCTCACACACTTGTAGAGGGATACTCATGTTTGCTTTCGACAGTGTTTGGGTCGGTTAGCATATGGGTATGTCCTAGCCATGTATACCTCTAGAGACGACGAGTACCTGCGTGTGCCTTCTCTATGAGGTATCGCTATGCAGGGTGTGTCTACGCGTGCTTACTTTCGCAGAGCCATAGACACATTGCCATGCGGCATACAACCAGTGCATGCCTTCTCTAACTAGCGTATGACCATGTCGCATGACGACATGAGGTAGGGTGTTGCCAAGGAGCACACTCTGGGTCATGTGGATGGTGTGCTCACTCTGCACCACATGAGGGCCACTGTACAGCCTAACAATGTTCCCTCCTTCCTCGTTGGGTGGCTAGTATCTAGTCACGCAGTGGTGTATTGTGCAATTTTGGAGATTGAGGAATTTCTATATGGTTATTGATGATTTTTTATTTTCTATGAAGGCCGACATTTTATTTATGTTTGATTGTAATGGTTTAGCCACACTTTGTGATCTTATTCTCTCATAGCCCTCGTAGTTACATTTGATTTAGTGTTGACATTGCACACATTTCTTTCTTTATTGCTAAAATTGAATCTTATATTCAATGTTTATGTTATGACTATTGTGGCTAAAATAGTTTATTCTTATTGTTTATGAGGTCGGTCATGTGTCGTATTGCGATTCCTCTCCAAAGACGTATGAGGTGGACTTGGTGAGTGTATACAAGGAAGCAGACATAGGGAACCTAGAGAATGGGGGTATGTGAGGCTGTTTACAACTAGGACCCACTACCCACCTATGTGTGATGACTATCTCTTGGAGGCTAACCACCTTATACAACAAGAGGTAGGTCATTGTGGTCTTTCTTGGATGGTCTCACCATGTGTGTGTGGCCTAACACCATCAAGCCACTAAGGGTGAGATATGGATTATGTGAGATGGATATTGGCTCTTGGCTCATGGTTTTGATATCATGGATTAGTGTGCTGCTTTCTAGTGTCAAGATGGACCCTTGTGTAGCCTTGTGATGTGAGTTTGTGTGTATGTAAAGAATGTATGTTAAATTATAGAAATAGTAACTATGAAATGATACACTTGGGAATTAATGTTTGGGGAGTGACACATCGTGTTTTGTTGATTCTGAAGAGGTATTGTTAGATAGTCTTTGTTGCATAAGTGGTAAAATTTTGTGAATTAAGAGGAATTCCTTGTGTGTAAATGATGATATTAACAAAAACGGGTGCTCTCTGTGTGTGAGTATGATGCATTTTTATGGAAGTGTAGTGTTTCAAGGTAATGAATCAGTTTGAATTCAACTGGTACTAATGTGTATGTTTCCACCCTAGTTTGTGGTTTTTCAGGTTGTCAACTTCAAATCTCGGTGATGAAGGTAAACTAATTAGTTATGCTTATCTTATGGACTTAGTGTTATGCATTGATTAGTGATTTTTATGAGACATTGGTTATGATACAATTAGTGTTATAAATGATATAATTGATATTACGTTCAATGTTGAGTTTACTATTATGGTCTTGGTGAGAGGGACAGTGTAGCACCACTCACTCACAAGCGCCCTACTACACTGCGACTTCCTCTCATGATGTGTTTGTTTTGGATATATATATGTTGTTTCGACACTTGGTTTTATGCAGGATGGCAAGTACCCAAGCCTCGATTCCACCTGCATTATCAGGACAGGGCGAGCCTCATAAAACCCAATGGGTATGGAGTTGAAAATGGATTTGACAAGAAAGATTCCCAATCCTAGTCTGTCACCCCGTCTTGATGTTGATGATGTCATCTATTTGCAACCCCATTTCCATTTTGGTTAACATTTTGTTTTGAGAGATTCATCTTAATTGTTTAATTGATTTTTCTTTAATTACTTGGTTCAGTTGTTAGTTCATTATGTTGATGTGCATATGATTTTGTGTGTTTGTGTCATTTCGCGACTTCCAGGAGTAAGTCGATGCTTAGAGGGGGAGGATGTAGTGTCCCTTCATTTCGGCCATCTTGGATCTTGTGTAAATTCATTTGGTTAAATTGAGTTGATTGCTTGGAAATATTGAGGATTCTAAGTACTTAGTTTGTGTCATTAATGTAGTGTAATAGTTCATAAACTTATATAGTGTTATTTATTTTATTATTTCTCTTTGGAGGTTGTAATATACAAAATATTGGATGAAGGTTCAACAATTGTTAAAAACAATTTACATGATACTAAAAATAGTATTATTAAACAAAATTAATAATAAGTTATTATAAAAATGTATAAGTGTGGAAAGTATTATGAATATAAGGATAAAGGCACACAATCAACATAATAGAATAATTAAATGAGTTTATATATTAATTATGGGTGAAGCCATAATAGTGGTTTACAATTCAAGTGAGGAAGGAAAACTCACAAAAAATGACCCCAAAGAAAAAAAAAGTGATTTTGGGGGTTCGTACGAACCTACTGGTTCGACCGAATGCATTAGGGGTTCGCTCGAACTAGTGTTCGAGCGAACCCCTTTAAATTTTGGCCGCCAAAAAATAAAAAAAATGCATAGCAAAGGGGGTTCGAGCAAACCCCCCTGAAGAGGTTTGCTCGAACCATGGTTTGGCTGAACCCTAGTTCCAGCGAACCTCTAGGGGTTCGCTCGAACCCCTAGGGGTTCATTTGAACCCCCCTTGCCCCTCATCCCCCTCTTGAGACACAAAAAAAGTCTACTTTTTTATGCTTCGGAGCTCGGGTTGAGGATGAAAATGGAGAAGTCTTCAGAAACCCTTCTAGAATGAGATAGTCCTCGGAACGAGCTATCCAACGAATATAATTTTTGTATGTTTTGATTTTATTATGCATTTGTTTTTTCAGTTTTATTAAACATAGGTTCTTCACCGAAAATGAAGGTCTCTGTTCTGCACATGTGGAAAAATAGTAGATTATCAAAAAAATTAAAAAATATGAGTGCACCAGATATTGAAGTCCTTGATCCAACAAAAAAAAATTGAATTTTGAAATATACAAAAAGTTACTAATAATGTCGTGCTATGTCGAATTGTAATTTGTTTGACTTTGAAACTTGATTAAAGAAAAATATTCAATTAAAACTATCTAACCAAGTGGAAGCACTAGATATCAGAGTTACAAATCTAAATTCGAAAAATTAGAATTTTATCCTTCATGGAAAAAGTTGTGCTATACAAGAAGTGCCACTTTTAAAAATGTTGTTTTTGAAAACACCGAGGGAGATGGAAAAGAAGTTCAATCTAATTCCAAAAATTTTGAAAAAAATATTTTTAGAATCTACAGACAAAATGTGATGAGACTCTAGTTTGCATCATCTTTAAATTCTTCACGGTTTAGCCACTATAGGTGCCTGAATGTGAAAATTTAGTTAAAAATAATAATTTCAATGTCCAGTTTGGCCAAAAATTGTAAACCACTATTGTGGGATCACCCTTATATAAATAGAGAAAAACATAAAATAATATAACAACAAAGAAAGATGGATAAAGTGAGTGAATATATAAATACAAGATAAAATAATAACTAATAGAAGGGAATATAAAAAGTATTAATATAGAAATATAATGATATGAGATAAATTAAAAGAAAGTGTATGAAAAAATGAAAGGAAATGATAGGTATAATGTCATTATACACTATGAATTAAAAATATAAAATATGGATAAAATTAATAATGATTAATAAATAAGGATGCAAAGAGAAGATAAGTTTCAAACAAAAGTAGATGTGTTAAAATAACATAAAAATAGGACAAAAAGATATAAGGATAGAAATAATAGTTAGTAAATGTGAAATTAAATATTACAAAATAAGGTGAATAAGGTGAAGAATGAATGAGTAAAGTTGCAAGAACAAAAAAAATAAAATGATAAGGAATAAAGATATGAGCGCATGAATAATGCTAGGAGAATAGAGTACAATAAAGTATCAAAATATATAAGAAAAATGGCATAAATATAGAGCAAACTTAATAGTATGATGTAAATAAACATAGATCAAGTTACATAAAAGTAGAATAACAAATAATAAAAAAATGAATATTATTTTAGCTCTTGGGGCCACGTGCCTTTCAAGTAGCCTGTCAGCTCTTCACGTGTTTTGCATTTGCTTCTGCATTTGGCACTTGTATTATGGCATGGAGAATCATTTTACACCTGTCTTCTGCATTTTGCTGGAAAGTTTCTTAGGCTTTTTCAACGTGTTCTTTTTGGGGGAGGGGAGACTTCTTCTTTTGGGTCCTGAGGTTGCAGTCCATATATGGGGGATATGCTTTTCACTTTTACAGAGATTTTTTTTGGGGAGAGTATTTGAGAACGGAAAGAGGGGACAGCAGGAGCAGGAGTTATTCTTTGATGGTGGATGTGTCTACCCTACAACCATACACTCCCAATGATCAATTATTTGTGTGATGCAATAAGGGTTCCTGCTGTGTGTGGTATAGGGAGCCCGCATCTGTTAGATCTGCATGACTGCGTGCGTATAGAACACAAGAAGTTTTATCTGAGGGAAGGAGGCTGGAGGAATGGTTGTACCGGGGGTTCCAAAAAGAAACTTCCATTTTTTTTTGGCGCAGACAGAGGATGTTAGCTAAGGGGAGGATGCTGGCGAGGTTGGGAAATCAACAGAGACAATGTTCACAGGCCAGAGGTATTCGCATAACATCCCATTACAGGATGACTATAAAACTTTCTTTCCTCCACCGCATACTTATATTTGCCTCCTTGAGCGCCGCTCTGCTCCTGCCTTGTTGTTGCATAAATCGAATTTCTTATTTTGGAATTGATTTGATAAAGATTCTTAAATCTGTTTGAGATCTATACTTGATTGCTTACAATGCGAGGTATCGACCGGTGATGGTATTTGATAATCTCATGAGCTGGGTATTGTAATTCGTTTTGTATTCACGGTTATATGTTTTGTCTGTTTACTGAAGTTTCGGTTATTTTATTACTGACGTTTTAAGAGAGGAACATAGGTCGCAGTATATTAGAATCTTACAGTGTTGCTGGGAATACTCAGCCTTTATCCATGTGTGAGCCATAGGCGCCTCAGGTTTGATCGGCATCTTAGAATAAGGATTAGCGCGCCCCAAAATAGCCTACACAGGTATGAAGGTCAAATTTGCTCACTAATGATCAACTATATCTGCAATGCAATAAGGATAACTGTTGAACGAATTTTATAGTGCAAGACCTTTAAGCGAATCTCAGTCATTCATCATTATCCGCCATTGTTTCAGTTGCCTTTCCCCGCCGCTATTGGTTTATACTCCTCCAGACTCTCCCTCACTGGTAATGACCTTCCACTCCTCCAAATTTGGCGAACTACAGCCTAAAAATAAGGTTTCGTCGAAGGTTTTAGGGTATGTTCATTAAAATGAAAATTGCATCTCATGAAATGACAACCCTTTTCTGGCATTCTGTCAAATATCACGAGCCTTGTCTGTGACACCACACTTTACATCTGCCAATTGCTTTTGCTAAATGGTATCTAAAGCCTTTTTAATTAATCCATTTTGTGCATATCTTGCAGCCGCTGCTCTCCCTGTGACCTCATTGCTTTGAGCTTTTATGTCAAACATTTCACGTATCTTCCCCAGGCTCTGCATTTCCTCCAGGATTTCTGTCAAACTATTATCAAATGTCTTGTTTTAAATACTTTATCATCACCTAGGTAGTAGAATAGAATGATGTTTCGTGTTTCCTTGGTTTTCAAATCATTTGACCATGTATTAAATTTGAGGTTCTTACGACATCACCACTACCACTACCACTACCACTACCACTACCACTACCACCACTACTACTATTATTACTATTATTATTATTACTATTACTATTATTATTACTATTACTATTACTATTACTATTACTATTATTACTACTATTACTACTATTACTACTATTATTACTATTATTACTACTATTATTACTATTATTATTACTATTATTATTATTATTACTATTATTACTATTATTATTACTATTATTATTATTATTATTACTATTATTACTATTATTATTACTATTATTACTATCCTAATGTTGTGTTGTTGTCAAAACCATATCATTCTTGATTATGTTGGTTTATTATCGAGATTATAATGTATTACCGTGGTGGACATATATTTATATAATTCAAATATCATCTCTATATTTTTGTTAGCACTTTGAATGATCCTTGAAATAGTTTCATACATTAAGCTAGCATTTTGTAATCTCATTAAATTATTAAGTTTAAGTGTTATTTGTTTAAGTTATACATGATTATTGACAATGATTTGATATCTATTGAAATTTTATTTATATTGATGGAATGCGCATATGTATAATCTCATTCTTAATTATTTAATAATCTATAATTATTAGGTGAGATTTGATATACTTGAGCTTTATAATTAAGAAGTGAACATAGAAGATAGATTATTATTGAAAATGGATAATCCTTTCATGTTCTTATTGAGTTAGTTTATTTTCTAAATTGAATAGGAATGTACAAACAAGTGGAGTAGCAAATATGCTTTTAAGTTTCATGGAATGGTGTTGAGAGGGTAAATTTTGATTTCTTGTGTTCTCCTGATTGATTGAATTCTTCATTGATTCACTGTCCATCTTGAAAAGCTTTTCAACCAAGCCTCGATGTGAGTTCCTTTGGGCACCCAAGTATTTGTGTACCTTTCAGTTGGGAGTATATGAATATTGTTGCTATAGTATCCCTTTCCTTTCCCTTTGTATGTCTTTGGAAGTCATCATCTTGTAAGTAGTCAATTAGATTGTTGTATGTTATGTTTTTGGTTGACCTTGTGGTTTGGCCTTGTGATCACCCTATTTGTCTGTTTTGGTTGTGGGTCTTTCTTGTCATCTCCTAGCAAAGCAGTGGACCTTCGGGTCTACACAGTCGAGTGGAACGTGTTATGCACCCCATTGGGTCCCTAGATTGAGTTTGTGTCGATGTTGTTGATCCAGGACTCTACCTCAGTTCTAATGTACCATGTTCAATTATGTAACATTCTTGTATTTGATGTATCTTTTCCTCTGCACGATAGAATGCATATGGACTCTTGAGATAATGTAATGTACTCCTAAAGTAATGTAATGTACTCTTGAGATAATGTAATGTACTCCTGAAGTAATGTAATGCACTCCTGAAGTGATGTAATATACTCCTGAAATGGCTGTAATGTATTATTGTACCTTGGTAAACCTTATGTGGTAGTCGTTATCTGATATGTTGTATCTATGGAAATATGCTCCACTATTGTATTATGGAACTGTGAATTGAATTGATATAAAATGATGTATCATTTTCTTCACATTTGATCATTAATGATTGTATGATTATCTTTTTGTAATCTTGGCTTTTATTCTCTTTCGATTAACTAAGTTTAGGAATCGTACTGACTGTCTCATGTACCCTAGAGGACATAGATGACTTTGAAAATGTATAATTTCCTTTCATGTTTTCACTTTCAAAAAAAATAAATGTGCAGTGTTTTTTGTCCTTTGGGATTCACACGGCAGGACATTACAATTTATATATTTATTAGACATCGCTAGGGTAGTCTTAGTCTAGAGGGTTCAAGCAAGGGAAACCATTGTAGAGAAAACTCTTAACAAATTTACTTTGAAAAAGGGGAATTCAATTAAGAATTACAATCAATATATTTGTAAGGAATTGAAGATTGTTTGGTTGTGATGATAATAAATTAAATTAAATCTAAAAAAATTAATCCTTGGAGGGCACCTGGTAAGATGTGGTTGTTATAGCATTTGATGATTTAATGCCCTATATTTTCAACAATATTGGACCAATAGTTGTGACTTTAAATTTGTTAGTGTTGATGATGACTACCCATAATTGAATGAAATATATTCTTTAGATGTAAAAAGAAAAAAATCATGTGATGCCACATCATCATATCAATAAAGCATGACTTAGTGTACAACTATTGGTCTACTTATTTTTTGGACCTTTTTGGAGACCTTGATAAAAATCATGTTGATGTGGCATCATATTTGATGATGTAGCCTTGAAAGCTTAGTTATAAGTAGGGGACATGACAAGTAAGCTTCTTTAAAAAAATGGGAGTGATTTGAAATTTACATGTAGGATTTTGAGAAGTGTGAAATTAGGGTTCTCAACTACCGAGTCCTCTCCCCTATCACTAGAAATGAAAGGAAACATATTATTTGGATGACTACAAATCTATTAAAGGAAGCAACTTAAATACATGCTACAATTATAAACTTTAAGTTAATTTATAACCTTATTAAATTAAATTTTAAAAATTGAACCTCTAGAAGAGAAAACCGATAGGGACGTTTTAATTCTATTGAGTTAAATTATTAAAATGTAGGGAAGGAGGGATTGTTAAAATTTATTCGTTAAACAATAAATCATTTAAGGATTAGTATTAACCCAATATTTTGGTGTAGAAAAAATATCTTTCAAGATCAGTTAATTACTTTGGGAAAAAATGATGTTAGAAAATTAACTACCAATGTTTAAAATGAAGATTGAAATTTTCCTATATAGCTAATAAATCAAATGCTAGAAAAGAGAGAATTGTTGAAGTTGTCAAACCCAACTTCAGAGTCCAAGAACACCTGCATGCAAGAATACCTATCACAGGGTAGAAAAAATGGAGAAAGAGAGAAAGAGATATTTTGCTCTGTGAAATTGAAAAAACTGTATTCTCAACAATTGAATTAGCATAATTACATAAAAATCAATCCTTAAGAAAGGAGATCAACAAAACCCTAAAAGGATAACACATTTAATAATTAATATAATTATTAAATGTATTATTATGCAAACTAAGGTGAAATGTTAAGAAGGAGATAAATGTAATTTAATTAACATGATTAAATTTAAACCTTTACTCTAACAAGAATTGTTTAAAATAAATAATTATGTCAAGCTTAAAATTGTTAGGGTTGAAATTAAACATTTTGCGATATTATCAAAATGAAGACATTTAATGACATCTTGTTAGATTGAGCTAAACAACCAATAGAGAGAAAGGAATTAATTTAAATAGTTATAGAATTATAAATCAATTAATGAAATGATAAATCAACCATTAAAGTGCTTATTTGCTAAATGTAATTAGATTAGATGGTTTAACTAGATTTAGGCATTAGTTGCTAAATGTAATTAGATTAACTAAATTTAGGCATTAGGTCTTGTCTGAAGGATTTTACCTCCTTTGTTTCACATAGAAGACCTTAGAGGGATTTATTCTCAAATGGATTTCCCTTGAGGTGTCTTTGTCTAAGACTCCTAACCCTAACTATGTGATGTCCCACCGTATAATAGACTTAAAGCACTAAAGGAAAAAGATTATTAATAAGCACCAATTAAAATATTACTAAGGCAATGATCTATTTTTGTTGGCCGGCCGACAAGGTAATATGAATTAAAATAAAATAAGTCTATTTAGAGGTCGAATCCCCCAAGACATTGCCAAACTTTGAGGAAGGATAAATAAAATATAATAAAATATTTTTTTATATTAGGTTGGCCTCCCTTAAAGAGTGCCTCTTTTAGAATAGGAATTTCCCTTATGAAAGATCATGTCTCTTGGGTGAAGGGACATATGTGCAATATTAATAGAAGATAAAGTTGGAGGTTAAAGAGGAAAGGAAAATATATTTGAAAAGCAGGTGCATGAGCAGTGAAGGAGCAAGCAAGGAACATTTCTTGAGTACTAGATCATATTGAAGCAATAAAAAATGGGAACCTATATGCAGAAAGGAAACAACTATTAATACAAACATAGTGTAATATCAATCTCTTTATAGTAGAAAAGAAGAGCAGATTCAAGTAGATCAAGAATGGAGAAATCAATTAAAAATATGAATAAAACAACATAATGAAGGAAAGGAATAAATAGTTTGCACTTAGAAGGGCAACAACCCTTAAATATAATAAGGGATTGATATCAAGAAGTGTGTATGAAGAAGATTGCTCAATGAGGAATATATGAAGGCAAATAATAAATCAATAACAAGGGAATGCAGATACAAGTTTACCCACTAAGAATACCACTTCATGTGGATGATTGGAGGTCTGCCACTTGGAGCCAAGAGGAATGGTATATCCACTCTTGGGCTTAGTTGGGATAGCTTTGGGTGGATTTATCATGTTTCCCATCCAATCCCTATTATGATTAAACTCCCATTTTACTTATTCCTCTACAATCAATCATGGGAAGAAGAGACAGAAGTACAAGGAGGATAGAAGTTATGAGATTTCATGCTAAGTAGACCACCCATAATGGATGACTAAAGTGTCTTCCATTAGTGGGCCAAGGGGGTTTCCTATCTGCCCTTGGGGTTTGAAAGAAGAAATACACTAGGAATCTTATTGTGGCTTCATCTTCAATCTTCCCAATGGTTGATTATTAGAGTGGATAATAACTTTGACTTAGTATTGATAGTTACTTATCTATTTCAAAGATCAATGAACCTTATATATGTCAAATAATGTAAAGATGTTGCAATCAATACAAATGATCAAACCAATTGCTTATGACTTATTGGCTAACATTATTGCAAGGTTAAATCTAAAGTTTATTGGAAGTTGTATAATTTAATAAGATATTATGTTTACTTTTCCATTGAAATTATGATTTTAGGGAAAAATCCAAGTATATCCAAAAAGGGGTCATTACAATTGGTATCAGAGCCTTATCCCTGCTATCTTGTACACAAACCAACTTATGCGTATTCAAGTGTATCCTTTATGACTTACGTGTATTCATGTGTATAATTTGTGATGGACATGTATTCAAATGTATACTTTGTTGGAAGTTTGGAGAGATTGTCATGATGATGTTGTTTGGCAACATGAGCATGGAAGGTAAATAACAATGTGTTGCAGTATTGTCATTGATTTCAACATTGTAACTTATGTGAATATTTTTGTTGTAGACCATTTTGATCAGTTCTAACAAGTTTTTTGAGTTGTTGAGGAGGCCTTTTTTGCTAATTTTTTTGGTTTAGAGATATCAATTGTGTGGGAAATTGACTAAGTGTCAATTCTACCATTTCAGTATAACAAAGCATTGGGTTTTGGGTTCACAGCACTCCACAAATGAATATATCACTTTGCACTTCTAACATTATTTTGATGGATGTTAGATGTATTTGATTTAAATTTATCATCATTTTTTTTCAAGTGTTTTAAGAGATATGAGTAACAAATGTGTGGGAAATTGACTAAGTGTCAATTCTACCATTTCAGTATAACAAAGCATTGGGTTTTGGGTCCGCACCACTCCACAAATGAATATATCACTTTGCACTTCTAACATTATTTTGATGGATGTTAGATGTATTTGATTCAAATTTATCATCATGTTTTTTCAAGTGTTTTAAGAGATATGAGTAACAGAGTTCAACCTAGAAAATTACAGTTATTTTCTATATAGTACAATTGTGTGGGAGATTATGCATTTATCTGCAGATGAGTTTTTGGCTTTGCACTTTTGAGGATAATTTTTAAGATGGAAGAAGAGTATGGATTCTAGTTGGCATTGAGTTTGAGGTCCACATGTTGGGATGTGGATACATAGTTGAAGTTTTTTTTTCTTTTAGGTCTTATGTCATGCCGACCTAATATGTTTGAAGGTATGTGTTCAAAGGTTAATTATTGCGGTCTTATGTGGGATTAGTTATAGGTCCATTTCAATTTTTTTTGAGATTTGAATTATGGCGCAAGATGTGTATGAAATTTTTGGAGTTGACAAGTTATATTTTGTGTGTTACATCTAATTAGCCCCACCTAATTTCAGTGTTACACTTGATGCGGATATTTATGTCAGATATTTTCGGTGTTTTAGGTTGTTGTTGTTATGAATGTCCTACATGTGAATATCATAAGAGCAAAGTGAATCTATGTTGTGAATGTTAGTTGAAGAATAAGTGATGTGAATGAAGAGAAAAGCAGAGTTTTAGATCTAAATTAGATGAAGTGTGAAAATTCAATTTATTGAGCTTCATTGGGATTGTATTTCATGCATATGAAAGATGCAATTGTAATAGTTCAAAATAGGCTGCAATCAACCATCGCTCTTCTATATTTTTCTTTGTGGATAGTGAGTCCACTTAGACAGTGAGTCCACCTACAATGATCATTTCTATAAATATACTATATATAATATATTGTGAGCTAACCCTCACTGTGATTTTTCCCATTTTTGGTTTTCCATGTAAAAATATTGGTGTTCATCTGTTATGTGATGTTGTGAATGTCTTGAATGCTTTCTTTCATTATTGTAATTGAATATTCTTTGATAATTGGATGTTTAATGTTTGAATGGTTTAAGATAATATTGATTCACCCCCCCTCTTAGTATTTTGGGTGTTGAACAATTGGTATCAATGCTCGGTTCCTTGGAAGGAGCTTAACCACTTTGGGAAGATCTTGGAGGTTGAACACATGGCTGATAGGAAATTTTCCATTCCTTCGAAATATATTCCTACTACTAGATTCATAGAAGAAGACTTCATTCTTGAAAAAGATGGAGAACTCAAAGTTTCTCTTGAAGATCTAGAGAGAACTAAAGATGAAAATAAAGATCTAAAAGAAAATGTAACAGAGGCAAATGAATGCATCAAAAAATTGAGAGAAAATTAAGAAAGGCATAGAAAGGCATAAGGATGTTAGTGAGAAATTGAAGCAAGAAAATGAAACCATCACTATCCTAAAAGTGCAAGTTGAAGTAAAACTACAAGTTGAGGAATGTTTGAATACAACGATGAAAAGAAAATTATAGGATTGTACATGGCTTGAACAAGAAGTGGTAAATTTGAGATAAAAACTAGAAAGAGCAAGAAGTCATGAAGAAAAAATCAAGATGAGTAGTACAAAGCTTGATGAGATGATTTTAGGATAAAAAGCTTCTAAATACAAAGGTGGTTTAGGGTTTGCGATAGGAGAAAGGTCAAATGCAGAAAAGAAGATCAATGAACCATAGGATATTGAAGATAAGAAGAACAATGGAAGGTGGATCCAGAATCAAAGGAATGAAGCTAGAAGACCACCCATTCGACAACCAAATGGTCAAAGATACTCATCCTTCAATGGTTTTTTTATTTGGACATAAAGCAATCAAATCTAAAAGCAAAATGAATCAAAATGCTCCATCCTTTACTGGTCAATGTTTTACATGCAAAAGATTTGGTCATAGAGAAAGTGAATGTAGAAATCAAATGATGAATGGTTATAATAGTGGTAGAATGATTCAATCTTTCAATGGTTATTGTTATAAATGCTATGGATTTGGACACAAAGTTAATCAGTGCATATCTAGAATGAATAGAAATATTATTCAGAATAATGTTGTATGCTACAATTGCAGTAAACCTATACACATTTCTATGTGTTTTTCAAAGCAAAAATATAAGGATAATTCGATAAAAATGAATGAACCTATGAAAAATATTGATTTGGTAGAAACAAAGAAGGAAATGGAAAAGATTTGGAGAAAGAAGGAAGAGACACAAGTAAAGGAAGAATATATACCCTCATCTGGTGCAGATGTTTCATCCAAAAACTAAGCTAAGATCTTTGGCTTATGGGGAGCTTTAATGAATATTTTTTGTCCCCAACAAAAGAAGAAGTGTCGATGCCTCAACATGAAGATATGTGATGTAGATCAACATGCTTGATCTATTGATGAAGATTGCGGAAGAAAACATGATGATGCAAAAGTTGTGGAGCTTTGGAAGTTGTCTATGAATACAAATAAAGGGTTGCCAACTTTATGGTTTGAAGCATTCAATGCAGAATTTGGGTAGATCGAAGGATTATAGGTAATTTTAGGGTATGTGCAGGATCATCATGGAAAAAATAGTCCCTTAAGTGGCCAAAAATTCAAAAAAACAAAGTTAGGTAACTTGACGTAAAAATTTGAATAAGTTATCTATATTATTTCAAAAATATGTAAGAATAGAATCTTTAGAAAATTGAATGTAGTTTCTAAAGTACTAGGTTTATTTAGAAAAAAACTATTTGGTGAAAATTTGAAATTTCAATGCGAGTACTTAAATTTCAAGAAAAAAATAAGAAGTAGGTGTCTATCCGACCATTTTGCAACAATAAAATAATAATATTTTTATAATATTTTAGATATAAGTAGAGGACTCATGTTCTGATGTGATGCATATTTTTTTGTAATTTTTTTCCAAGTAAATAATTAATTATGATTTTTTTATTACAACTTTTTAAAAATATAAAAACTCGTATGTCTAACCACTTTAACTTGGTCAAAACTTCCTGAATTTTTTTTTGTTTTAATCCTATAATATGCAAAGCATATAATGTGACACATGTTTTAGATTCAAAAACTATGATACGTTTTGAAAGCTATAGATATTTTTCAATCAGGCTATCAATCAGGAATTTAGTCATAATTCAAATAGAAAATGAATAATAATTATTTATTAAATTCAAAGTAAAGCATAATTTATATTGGTGGAAAGTTGATAATCTCCTTTAAAAACCCTTTTTGTTTCATCAATTTTGGGTTAAAAAAAATCGTCAGCCACATACCCTACACATACCCATCATATCGCCACTTTTTGGCCCATCATGATCCTACACATACCCTTCACTAAGGAAAATTCATTTCATAAAGGCATTCAAGAAGGAGCAGAGAAACAAAAGGAATTCAAAGGTGATTTGAGTTTCAGTGCATCAAAACCCTAGTTTGACAAGAGAAGAAAAAGGCATTTACGAATCTTTTTGCCCTAGTTTTGAATAACTTTGCTTGGAAGTAGTTTGAATCTATTTTATAATGGCTACACCGAGGTTTATAGAGGTTATAGAGAAACCACAACCAAAATTAAAGAGGTATCTCGCAAAATCCATAGAAGATGACCCGTTAGGTGCGCATTTTCACATATTCTGTATGGGGTTATACCAATTGAGGACATTAGGATCTATATTCATGGAAAGATAGAAGAATTTGATCACTCTAATTTAGGGGATTTGTGGGTTAATGAGCTTATTGGAGATAACTATGCCCTAAAGATAGAATTTCAAAACCTAATCATGAAGAAACTAGATGTGTGGCAATGGCTCCCTAATTTATGTTTTGAGGAAAAATGGGTTAGGATAGCTTTAAGAAGAATACATGATAAGTTTGTTTGGAATGATATGCCTCACATGATAACTAAGGAAGTGATAAGAGAGGTTACTAGTCTATGCTTCACTGGACCAGTTCCTATGCTAAAATCCATTAAGAATGAAGTGGTTATGGAAAGAATAGGTGCTACATATGATAAAAGAGATCTAACAATGAATCCCATTAGAAATTCAGCTGTAACATACACAACTATGATGATTGGTTATAAAATTTACTTCAAAAATAGGGACAATTTTGCATTTGCCACCACAATCAATGTGACACATGAGATGGTTGAGAATAGTGGAGACTATGATCTTTGTGAGTTGCTTAGGAAACAATTGATGGAGAATTTAAAGAAAACTAAGAAAAAGAAATATGTATTCAAGTATGGGACTTTGGTTGTATACTTACTATTATACATTCTAAAGCAACTACCTAGAACTTAGAATGTGACATGGATAAGAGGTAGACCTATTACCCATCAGATCAGAGACTATATGAGTGGAATCAAAGATGGGAATGCACAAGATGATGCACTTGTTGCTTTCTTTGTAGTATTTTAAAGGAGAATGCATAAGAGAAAGAATTCCAAGGAGTATTGTTAAAAAATACAAAAATGACATCACATTTCTAGTGTCAACAAATGAATGTGTGATGGAAGCAGTGGAACCAAGGACAATATGGATCCCTGCACTAGGATATGAGATTAGTGAATAGGAAATAACTAGTTATGCTGACATTTTGTTGAAGAGCCTGAAGGATACAACAAAATAAATGCATGGCACTATTGGTAAGCGAATTGGCACTTGAAATGATATTTGACTCACTCAATGGAAAGTGGCAATAACACACCAATAGTTGAAGAGATTTCTTATGAAACACCAATCTTACTTTGCGTTTGAGAGGGGAAGATCACTCGTATGATAGGGATTTTAGGATTTTAGAAAATAGTGATGATAAAAACGTAAATGCATTCATTATTAAGATCATAGATTACACATACAAACTCCATAATGCTTTTTTATTTTCAAAATGATAACACTTTCAAATCAAGATACCAGGAAATGAAAATTTCTCCAACGTGATATGTGATAGATTGACTATTAGTTATCACAAACAAGATAAAGGATAACAAAGCTCATCATCAAATTTTCATACGAATAAAATTAATGACAACTCATAGAAAACACCATGAATGCACATCTAAAAATGCTTTCCATTACTTTGTGAAATTATACAACTCCAAAGTACTTGCACGCTAATTTGTGAAAATACCAAAATTCCTTTTACAATGACCAAATCCTCTTATATATAGGCTTGGATCCAATAACTAATTCATAACTAACTAGTAACTACTGGGAATAACTACTTTTTACAACTTGATAAAATAAATGACTAGTTAAGATTCGCTAACTTTTCCTGAAACTAAAGCTTATTCCTAACCTTAGTTGCAAAGTAGTGATTAATTTTTAACTTGCGACTTAAGAAAATGACCTAATGCTGATTTTGACTGTGTATCTCCTCTTCCTTTATTCACATCATTCTCAACTCTTTCTGAAGAAGTTCTTTGTGTTGTATCTTGGTTTTGATGAAGTGTAGACTTTGCTTTAAATGTGCTCTAAAAAGTTTGACTACAATAACAAGGGATTTTTTCTTAGGAATAACTACATTAGTCATCCTTAATGTCCAAATACCTTGGTCTTTTTTAATACGCTGCAAGTCATGGTGAAGATCATGTATATGATTACTACACGCATCTATTACTACTAAGATTCCATTCAAAAAATTTATTGCTACTGTGTTGAACACTTGTTTGTTGAACAAATCTTTATCTATTATTTCTTTAAAATTATTTTTGAGAATCTAAATTTCTTCTTTCATTAATGTGTTTGGACTGATTGGCAAAAAGTCTTTCTAAATCTTAGCTTTCACTTTTTCACATATTGCTAGTAATTTTTCGTATTCCACTAACATTTGACAGATAATCACTAATTTCCACTCGAAACTTTGAATCCAAGAATAAGAATGATTCTCTTCTATAGTTGGAAATATATTCCGAGCAACAAAGATATTAGAATCTATAGTTATCATTTCATTAATATCTTTTAAGATCCCTTGCCAAGCTAATTCTTCTTTCCTAATACTTCTTAACTCTTTTTCCAATGCTTCTTTCTTAACCCCTACTTCATCATAGATTTCTTTTGCTTTCTTAATAAAATTCAATGCATCTATTTTGATCTCCTCAACCCACTTTTCTATCACTTTTCCATATGATTGATATTTATGAACATTTTCTATGATGCCCTTCTCAATACTTCTCTCAGGAATAGGAACTGTAGAAGACTAAATTGTTTGTAGAGGTAAAGTGGATGTATCTATTGGAAAGCAAGGTGCAACAATTCAAAAAACAAAAATGTTGTACTGTGACAGAATAAATGATAGAACATGAAAAAAAAACACAGAGAACAAAGCAAAGAGACAGTGGAATGTATGATAGAAAATACAAATTTATATATTCCTTATTTGCATTCCAAAATTACAAAAATATAGAGTACATGCTCTATTTTCACTACAAAATAAACCATAAACAATTTGGACTATTGTTCAATACAATGGTGCTACACTCACACCTATACTGCTGCTTATTGTAGTGTTGAAACTGCTTCTGTTAAACTATTGCTCTATTGTAATTAGTTGCTATGTTTGTTAAACATTTCCTTCTACTATCTCCTTGTTCTATGTTGAACATTCCTTCTACTATTGTAGGGTCTCCACAAAAAATAAAACTAACTTCTTCAAAAGCCAACGGTTGCATTCCTTTTTGTCTTGTTTGAAAACCAAGCTCAAAAATGAGCGCTTCATTTCAAATTAAAAATAACCTACCATAATTAATTATTGGTAGGTCAACTTGGCTAAAATTTTACATTGGGGGCAGTTAGGAGGAAAAGTCTGTTGGCTGTGCAAATTATATTTAATATTCCAACACTCCCCCTTAATCTAAAGTCAGCAATCAATCTGTTGTTTCCTTTTGGAGCTGCTCTCTGAAGCTATCCACAATACCAACCTATCTCTTAGGCATTCAAAACTATCTCTTGGTAGTGCCTTCATCAAGATATCAGCAAGTTGTTCTTCAACTCTGCAATACTACAATTCAATCTCACCTTGTTCTGCCAATTCTCTTATGAAATGATATCGGATCTCGATGTGTTTGCTACATCCATGGAACACTAGATTCTTTGTCAGAGCTATTGAGGAAACATTTTCACAATGTATGACTGTGTTTCCTTCTTCCTATTCCTTCAAATCTACAAGGATTCTCCTCAACCAAATAGCCTGACATGTTGTTGCGTTTGTTGCAATGTACTCAGCTTCTACTGTGCTAAGAGAGACAATAGGTTGCTTGTTGGATGCCCATGAAATTGCACCCAATCCCATGTTGAATACATATCCTGATGTACTCTTCCTAGCATCTACATTTCCTGCCCAATCACTATCCGTGAAACCAACTAGCTTAAACTCATTGGATATACCATACAAAATTCCATAACTTATTGTTCCATTCACATACCTCAAGATCCTCTTTCCTGCTTGCCAATGTGTGTCCTTAGGTTTCTCCATGAACCTAGAAATCAAACTTACTACATACATCAAATTAGACCTAGTTGATGCCAAGTACATCAAACTTCCAACCATGCTTTTGTAGAGGGTTGGGTTCACATCATTGTTGTTGTCTTCTTTACACAGTTTCTAACCTGTTGTTGTTGGTGTTGGTGCAGGTTTGTTGTTATGCATTTTGAACCTCCTCAAATTTTTTTTGGCATAGTTAGTTTGCAAAATGAATATGCCATGCTCAGTTTGCTGAAATTCTATTCCAAGAAAATACTTCAAAAAACCCAAATCCGTCATCTCAAACTCATTCTTCATCACTTCTTTGAAATCAACAATCAAGCTATCATTGTTTCCACTAAAAATCAGATCATCTACATACAAAACAACAATTAAAATATCACCTTTAGTTGCTTTGATGTAGAGTGTGGGATCACTGTTGCTTTTGCTAAAGACATTACTCATTAAATATGAGTCTATCCTACTATACCATGCTTGAGGTACTTTTTTCAGCCCATAAAGAGATTTCTAGAAGCTATATACCTTGTCCTCTTGCCATGGGAATTCATATCCAAGCAGTTGCTCCACATACACTTCCTCCTTCAACACTCCATTTAAGAATGTTGACTTTACATCCATTTGAAACACCTCCCAATGATGTTGGGCTACAATTGCTATGACTACTCAAACTGTTTGTAGTCTTGCAACTAGTGCATAAGTCTCATCATAGTCTATACCAAGTTGTTCTTTGTATCCTTTCACCACTAGCCTTGCTTTATGTCTTTCAATTTTACCTTCTAATGTACACTTGGTCTTGTAGATCCACTTCACTCCAATCACTTGTTTACCCTTGGGTAAATCGGTCAGCTCCCATGCTCGGTTCCTCTCTATAGCTTCCAACTCTTCATCCATGGCCTTACACCACTTGTTTTCTTTTACTGCTTCCTCAAAGTGTGTTGGATCACTCTAAGAGAATAATGCAAAATCTAAATTCTCATTGAAATCAACATGCCTAGTGCTGTCATAAATCTCCCTTACACTCTTTTTCTTTTGTGGCATCAATGATGCAAGTGTAGGATCTAGATTAGCTTATGAGCTGCTGCTACTCTGACCTCTAGAGTTGTTGTACTACTGACTGTTTGAGCTACTGCTCTGCTATACTCTAGAGCTGTTACTCTGTTGTTTCTGTTCAGAGTTGTTCTTCTACTGAACACTACTAGAGTTGCTATTTTCTAAGGCTCTACAGTAGTTTCTCTTTGAGCTACATCCAGGTTGTTGTCTTCTAAAACTTTCTCATCATCAAGGGGTATTGTGATTGAAATTCTCATGCTGGTGTCCACCGTTCCATCCCATGCTTCATTATCAATGAACACAACATCCCTACTAATCACTACCTTTTTGGTGATGGGATTGTACAATTTGTAGGCTTTTGACTCCTCACTATAGCTTATGAAAATGCATTTTTCACCCTTATCATCAAATTTATGCCTCTTCTCTTTTGGCACCAATGCATATGCCACACACCCAAAGATTCTTAGGTGTTCAACACTCCACTTGTTGTTTTTCCAAGCTTCTTATGAAATCCTATCATGGACAACCTTTGTGGGACACCTATTCAATATGTAAACAGCTGTTGCTATTGCTTCTCCCCAAAAAATATGTGACATTCCTTTTGCTTTTAGCATACTTGTTGCCATGTCTTGAATGGATTTTTTTCCTTTTTGCCACTCCATTTTGTTGTGGGGTATATCTTGTTGTGAATTGCTTATGAATTCCCTCACTCCTACAAAAATCTTGAAATTCTTTGGAGATGTACTCTCCCTCTCTATCTATTCTAAGGGCTTTGAAATAGTGTCCACTTTCCTTTTCAACTGTTTCCTTAAACCATTTAAATTTCTCAAAGTCTTCTAATTTTTTTTTCAAAAAATAGACCCAAATTTTTATGTTGTAATCATCTATGAATGTCATGAAATATGTGTTTCCAGCTAAGGTGGGGGTTTTCATGGGTCCACACAAATCTGAGTGCACTAACTCTAATGGTGCTTTTGCTCTTCTAGAATACCCTGATTGAAGGGTTTCCTATGATGTTTTCCTAGAATGTAGGCTTCACATTTTCCATCGGGTTCTACAATGGATGGTAAACCCCTAACCATTCCTTTCCTAGACAATAAACTTAAACTAGAAAAGCTTAAGTGCCCATACCTTAAATGTCAAATTTTGGATGGGTCTTTGATAACTGTTCTGAATGAAAATTGTTGTTCCACAATCAATTGTTGTTTTCCTGTTGTCAGCGCCGGTGAACATTTTTGTTTCTATCTTTTTTTTGTGTCTGTCACAGACACTATGTGCATTCTAAGAGGAAACATTCTATTTCTTGTCATCTACACGACTGCCATCACTTTCTTGCTGCCTCCTCTGTCAAATATCTTGCATTCTCCATTTTCCATCATGATTCTATAACCATTTTGGACTATTTGTCCACTGCTCAATAGATTATGCTTCATGCCGAGGGCATAATAAACATCTTGGATTTGTTTCTTCTCACCATTCTTGGTTTGAATGCTGACAACACCTTTTCCAATGACAAGGACTTTCTCATCGTTTCCCATTTTGATTTTTTTTTTGGTACTGCTATCTATGGAGGCAAAAAATTTCTTGTTACCACTCATGTGGTTGTTGCATTCACTATCCAAATACCAAACTTCATCATTGATGCACTCAACAAGGTTGCAAACAATGAAAACATATGACTATTTTTTATTTTTGGCCTTGTTCTCATTTGCTACATTAGCATTTTGGCCTCCATGGTCACACTGCTTCTTTCTGCACTCATTAGCATAATGGCCATATTTATGACAGTAATAACACTGCACATTACTTTTGTCAGACCTATGATTCAAATTGTTGTTCTTCTTCTTCTAGTTTTGGTTTTTTGACTATGAGCTACTTGGCTCCTCTTGGTTGTTTGAGTCTCCTCTTCCAGTACTGCTGCTTCCTCTACCTCTTTGACCTCTGCCTCTACTATTTCTTCCTCTTCCCCGACCTCTTCCATTGGTATGAGCTTTGAAAGCTTGCTCAAGGGAAGGAGCAGATCTATTCAACCGTTGCTCATGGGTTTGTAGTGAACCCATCAACTCATCTATAGTCATCTAAGACAAATCATTTGCCTCTTCAATGACAATAGCTACAGAATCAAACTTAGTAGGCAGACTTCTTAGGATTTTCTCAACAATCCTTTTCTCTTCCATTGTTTCTCCATTAACTCTCAATTGATTTACCAAAGTGGATACTTTAGTGTGGACATCCGAAATAGACTCATTATCTTTCATTTGTAGAGTCTCAAAATTTCTTCTCAAGAGCCGCAACTTAGCTAACCTTACTTTATCAGTCCCATTATAGTTGTTTTGCAGAATTTCCCAAGCCTGTTTTGAGTAGTTTGATGTTGCAATACGTGGGAAAATAGCCTCACTCAAGGCTACCTTAAAATCAAATTGAGGGCTTTTGCATCTTTCATCTTAGTTTCTTTCAACTGATTTTTTTGTGCATTTGAGAGGGTTGCAAATACATTTGGGTCTATAATATCATTGAACCCATTGATGACCAACTCCCATAGGTCATTCACAAAAAATATTGTCTTCATCTTCTTAGCCCATATATCATAGTTCTACCCATCAAAAGTTGGTGGCTGCTGCTAGCCTTTGCTCTCACCACCTACCATTTTTTTCACTCTCAAATATGAGAAAATTGATTATTATCTAAATAACCTAGGGATTTACCCACAATAAGCAAACTACCCAGAAAAATAGGGCTCTGATACCACTTGTTGATAGCTAAGGTGTAGCAATACAAAAAACATAGATGCTATGTTGTGATAGAATAAATGACAGAAGAGGAAAAAACAAAACACAAAGAACAAAGCACAGAGACAGCAGAATGTATGATAGAAAATAAAGATTTATATATTCCTCATTTGCATTCCAAAATTACAAAAATATAGAGTACATGCTATGTTTTCACTACAAAATAAACCATAAAAAATTTGGACTATTTTCCAATACAATGGTGCTACACTCACTCCTATACTACTGCTTACTGCAATGTTTAAGTTGCTTCTGTTAAACTGTTGCTCTGTTGTAACTAGTTGTTGTGTTTGTTAAACATTTCCTTCTATTGTCTCCTTGTTCTATGTTGAACATTCCTTCTGCTACTATAGGGTCTCCACAAAAAATAAAACTAACTTCTTCAAAAACCAACAATTGCATTCCTTTTTGTCTTGTTTGAAAACCAAGCTCAAAAATGAGTGCTTCATTTCAAATTCAAAATCACCTACCACAATTAATTGTTGGCATGTCAACTTGGCTGTAAGTTTACATTGGGGGTAGTTGGGAGGAAAATTTTGTTGGCTGCAAATTATATTTAATATTCCAACAGTATCTACAATAGATTTTAGATATAAAGTCAAAACCTATACCTTCTTCTTAATTTTTTCCTTTGTATTTTTTTCTTTTTCTATTCGTTGTACTAATTTAGTAGCTAAAAATTATGAATGTCTCCTTCATAAGTTGAAGGACCCAAATCAACTTTGGAAACTTCAAAATCAGCCCCAGTAGCCTCATTCAAGTCTTTTTCTACGATAGGTTGAGCTATTTCAACACACATGTTCTTGGATGTAGGATCCAGTATCAATCTTGAAGTAACCTTTATCTTCTTTGATTTTGTTTAATTCTACAAAAAATTGGCAACAAAATCAAATTCAAGAATGATCAATTCATTGATTTTCCTTTTTCTCAACAAAGATTGCTCTAACCAAGAAGACATATGACCTTGAGATGATTTTGGAACATCAATATCTGGTGGGTAGGAAGCTATAGGCACAAGAACAATAGGTGGCTCAAAGATATCCTCTAGAGGTACATTTATATCTTACAAAGGTGGTGGATCTGCAACTGAGGAAGGACTAGGTACTTCCTATGAAGGGGAAAAAACAAGAATAGAAGGAGACATTGTTAAAATCTATTCATCATTTTGAAAGTCATCCTTAAATTCTCCTAAACCTTTTGACCCATCTTCTTCTTGAATAGGTTTTAACCTTTCCTTGACTTTAGATCTCTTCTTTTTCACCTTGGGGTCATCTCCACAAATATTCTTAAAATTGTTCCTTTTGGATGGATTTCATCATCACCTCCACCTTGGCTATTTTTTTAGAGAACTAGGAGTGTGAGTGACATCTAAAAGGATAGTAGAAGTACCTTCTTTACCATAGTTTATCTTTCTTGAAGGTTCTCCTTTGCTTGGAGGTTTTGTGGCTATCATTTCAAACACTTCCCTTTTCACCCATTCTTCTGATCTTTTGAGTACATAAGTCATTCTTTCACTGACCTCTCTTATTTTTGGATCTACCCAATTTATAGGTGGCAAGGGATGAACTTGGATCATTTCAAAATACAAGGGATCTATCAAATTTGTTTCATCATCAATGATCTCACCTACATACCAATCCAATTTGAAATCCTTGATTTATCTTAGTGTCAAACTCGTCCAATCTCTCTTCTAAACTTCATAGTCATCTTCACAATCCTCCCAGAAATATTCAATATTTGTGAAATGATAGTACCCTGGCCCCAAATTTAAGTTATTTATAACATATTTTTTACTATCAAATGGAAACCTTTCTTTGTAAATGAAGAGACTAATTTTGACCAATGAGCGCTTAATATTTTGAGCATCAGAAGAGGATTTGCAATTATAATGGCCGAGGCCAATAGGAAAAGGGACTCCATTCTTCTTTTTGTCTTTGAATTTCTTGTTGACTACATTGATCTTCCTACACAACTCTATCAGGACAAGTTTATCATCCATGTACCTAGGTAATCGATATGGAAACCCATCAAATCCTCTAATCTGCAAATAGGTGAACTTGGGAAACTGTATGAAATAACTCCCATATTGTTTAATGAGAGTTTCTGCCTCTCAAGATATTCTAAGTGTAGTGTTTCCTTGAAGTTTTCTCATAGTCAACATCATGAAGGCATCATTCAGTACTCTCCTAAAATTCTTATTACTATTCTCCAACTACAACTATCTATAGTAGTCATAAATTTATGTATTATTATCATAGATTCCCCTAGTACTAAGCCTTGGCCAAGCCTTCATACATGCAATTACATAGAAAAGATAGGAAGACATATAAAAATACTAATTTGCTTCAAGTTTGGTTAATTTTTCATGCAAGTTGTCACTAACAATAGCACCTCAATCAATGAACTGATTCCCTGCACTAATAATCATGATAAAAAGGTACATCCACCTTTCAAAATTAGTCGAATTTCCATCCCCCACTAGCCGATGAAGAACTATCAAATTAGCAATATCTTCAATGAAAAGAGACCTATGGAGGACCTTTGGAAGCTAAGACTTACCCCCTTTGGAAGCCAGTAACCAATTTCTTGCTATAGTGTTAAGACATTGGTTCTTATGATCATTGAAATATTGATGAGCAATTTCTCTGTCAATACGAACAACTTGATCTCTGAGGAGAAACCTGATGATGATTCCAATGGATATACTGCCTAATTTGGCCACCAATTTATCATCAATTATCTTGATTTCTCTAGTTTCTAGGTTATAACCTTTGATAAATTCTAATACAAGATCAAGACACTAGACTGCTACAAGAAACCCGACAGTGTGTGCTAAACCACTTTCAAAGACTTTTTTGTGCCAAAGGTGAGCTTTTTCCTTCTTTCATAGTTTTCTAGAAGTCTTCAATGCTAATGTGACCCAATATTGTGTCTAATATTTCAGGCAGTTTACTTTCAAGCACTAAAATATATTCATAGCCTTGATACTTATATTTCATGATAGAAAATTTTATGAATATTGTGGCTACTTGTTTCATGGCATGCATAGAAATTTTTAAAACTTTCAGATGAATACCTAGCCAAAACTAGCTCTTCGAGGCCAATTACTCCATTGAAGCACATATTTTTTGAGACATTTCTTGCATACAGTCAATGTTCTTTGTCTAGGCTTCCCCAAAAAACAAATACAACTTAGAACACTTGTAAAAAATTTTATGCATATGAACTGGGTTTACAATTACATCATCTAAAACCTTACAACTGCACATTTCCATGTCTACTTTTCAGCATTAGTTTTCCTTATTAAAGTTGGGAAGTTGCACCTTTTTTAAAATATTTAAAATCTTTCCCAATGAGCTCATATTCTTGCTTGTTCCTTGAGAGAGAACTTCTTTGAAACATACTGTTGAAAAATTCCCAAGATTCATGCCTTCACATTTGTAGGTATGCAAGCTAAAATAGGTGTAACTATAATTCTCTGTAAAAATTTCCACTTTCAAACTGTGAGCTCTCACCTTCTTTTCAAAATTCACCACCTCAGCTTTGCATCAACGAACAACTATGTTGCATTGCATGGAATGATTTTCTTTCAAAAAAAATTGTGTTTTGTCTATGCTCTAAAACTTTTTAAGCATATTTTCAAAAAGATTTTCACTATTTGAATCCTCACCACACTTGCCTACTTCCTGATAGTGCTTCTATGTTTCACACACATGCTTAATAGAGTAGTTGCATTTCAAATATTTTGACATCATCTTTATTCCTCCTTTAAGCTTTGAGATGTTTTCAACCTTTGATTTTGGTATGGAAACTTCCAAAATATTTCCTTTTATAACTTATGTCCATATTCTGAATGCTTATTTTTAGTGATATTTATATAACAGTTTGAGTGTTTCTAATAGGCAAAATGTGATTTTGAAAACATGCATGAGTTGACTATTATTTTAAGTACAGGTAACCATTTTTCCTAGATCGACAATAAATAATGAGTTAACAACTTGTCTTCGACAATTTTGAATGAGTTATTAATTGGAGCAAGTATATTGATTTTCATTCAATTGGATTTTGAATAGGGGAGAGGGTCCCATAATGGAGTAGGTTCCAATAGTGGGGATAGAAGTAGTCCTCAGTGAGCCCCATAGAGGAGCACTTTATATCTAATTGAAAAACATTTTTTATTCATAAAGTACACAAAGTGACAAATCATGCGATGCCACATCAACGCACCAATAAAACATGACTTAGTGCACCACTATCGGTCTCACATTTTTTTGGGCCTTTTTGGATACCTCAACAAAAAGCATGCTGATGTGGCATCATATTTGATGATGCGGCCCTAAAACAAAATAGAGAAGCACATGAGTTGCCAAATAATCTGTTGTACAAAATTGGGAGTGATTTGAAATTTCCATGTAGGATTTTGAGAAACGTGAAGTTAGGGTGCTCCACTATGGGCCCCTCTCCCCTAAGACTTCACAACTTACATTGATATTTAGAATGAAGTTAATAACTTCTATTAAACTACCAAAAGCTTGAGATGCCTTAGTGATCGACATGCAAGGCATAGTTAATAACCTTTCAAAACTTATCGAAAGCTCTTAGTTTCACTTATCATCCTTTGGAATGAGGTTAATAATTTATATTTTGGCATCCTCACCTTGATTAGTAACTTCTTCATAGTTACATATGTTGCATGCATGTATATCAGGGTAGTTGCAACTATAACATATGACAAAAATCCTCATTCTTGTAGTGTAGAAAAATGTAACCCTTTACATTTTTTCACTTGTTTGGGCTCTCCTAGATAAATTGGACTTAATAGTGCCTTAATTTAGTGTTGTTAAGTGTACGGGCCTTTACATTTACACACTTATATGGGCCCTCTTAATTAATTTGAACTTAATTATGCCTTAATTATCCCTTTAATTCATTTACAAGCTTAATAAATTACATTTTGTGAAGGGGTGACCTAATAATAATTAATGCATAAACATAATACTTTACATTGAGCAATGTGTGTTCCAGGTATAGGGACCTGGGACCCATTCACCCATGGAAAAATGGGTCCCCCTAGACCTTTGGACCTAAATTTAAATTATGTTTTTGGCATTATTTTAACATTTATAAATTCATAATTCAATATTGGATTGTGATATTGGAATTTTGGGAAATTAAGGATACATACTTATAAATACAAGGTCATTTCACTAAGTTTCACTTGGAATTTTTAAGTGAGCAAAAGTATAGAAAAGTTGATGATCAAGAGCATTCAAGAGCAGATATATCAGATATTTATTGCAGAATTCAAGATCTAATAATCATGTCAAAGTCTTCTTGCATATGTATATTTTTGGAGCTAACATTGTGATGTAGGTTTCAAGATTTATTCAAGCATTCAAAGCATCAATTTCAAATGTCAAGATCCATATTCAATTCAACCATTTGATGGATGTTGCAGAACTCCAAAAATCTCCATTATCAAGGTTTCATTCAAGGGTTTGTTGAGAGGTAACATAGTTTTTTTCATTCTTCATTCCCTCTTTCATTTCATTATTTCATTTCAAGGTTTGATTACCAAAATGGGGTTTGACCAAGGAAAACCCCATTCACCCTAAACAAATATTTTTCTCTCTTGTATGTGTTTCTATGTTTCACACACATGCTTAATAGAGTAGCTGCATTTCAAATATTCTAACATCATCTTTATTCCTCCTTTAAGCTTCGAGAGATGAATGCATCTTGTTGCCAACCTTTGATTTTGGTACAGAAGCTTTCAAAATATTTCCTTTGATAACTTATGTCCATATTCCGAATGCCTATTTTTAGTGATATTTATGTAATAGTTTGAGTGTTTTTAATAGGAACGATGTGATTTTGAAAAAATGCATGAGTTGATTGTTATTTTAGGTGTAGGTAACCATTTTTTCCTAGATTGACAATAAAGAATGAGTTAACAAGTTTTCTTCGGTAGTTTTGAATGAGTTATTAACTGGAGCAAGTATATTGATTTTCATTCAATTGGATTTTGAATAAGACTTCACAACTTACATCGATATTTTAAATGAAGTTAATAACTTGTATTAAACTACCAAAATCTTGAGATGCCTTAGTGATCGACATGCAAGGCATAGTTAATAACCAAGTTCAAAACTTATTGAAAGGTCTTAGTTTCACTTATCAACCTTTGGAATGAGGTTAATAATTTATATTTTGTCATCCTCGCCTTGGTTAGTAACTTCCACATAGTTACCGATGTTGCATGCATGTATATCAAGGTAGTTGCATGCATGTATATCAAGGTAGTTACATGCATGTATATCAAGGTAGTTGCAACTATAACATATGACAAAAATCCTCAATCTTGTAGTGTAGAAAAATAGAAAAATGTAACCCTTTACATTTTCTCTTGTTTAGGCCCTCCTAGTTAAATTGGACTTGATAGTGCCTTAATTTAGTATTGTTAAATGTACCTCATTACATTTACACACTTATTTGGGCCCTCTTAATTAAATTGAACTTAATTATGCCTTAATTATCCCTTTAATTCATTTACAACCCTAATAAATTAGATTTTTTGAAGGGGAAAGCCAATAATAATTAATGCCTAAACATAACACTTTACATTGAGCAATGTGTGTTCCAAGTATAGGGACCTGGGCCCCATTCACCCATGGGCGAATGGTTCCTCCCTAGATCTTTGGACCTAAATTTAAATTATGTTTTTGGCAGTATTTTAACATTTCTAAATCCATAATTTAATGTCATCTTGTGATAGTTTGAATTGTGGGAAATTAAGGATACATACCTATAAATACAAGGTTAGTTCACTAAGTTTCACCTAGAATTTTCAAGTGAGAAAAAGTATAGAAAAGTTGATGAACAAGAGTATTCAAGAGTAGATAAATTAGAGATTTATTGCAGCATTCAAGATCTAATAATCATGTCAAATTCTTCTTGCATCATGTATATTTCTGGAGCTAACATTGTGATGTAGGTTTTAAGATTATTCAAGCATTCAAACATCAATTTCAAATGTCAAGATCCACATCCAATTCAACCATTTCATGTCCAAGTTCCAGACCTCCTAAGATCTCCATTATCAAGGTTTCATTCAAGGGTTTGTTGAGTGATAACATAGCTTTGTTCATTCTTCATTCCCTCTTTCATTTCATTATTTCATTTCAAGGTTTGATTACCAAAATGGGGTTTGACCAAGGTAAACCCCCGTTCACCCAAAACAAATATTTGTCTCTCTTGTATGTGTAATTACAGATTTAGGTTAAAGAAGACTTGAAGACCTTCTGAAGAGCAAAATTTACAAAGTTGTCAAAGTTGTTAAATCATGAAATCTAAAGTTTATAGATTGAACTTCTAACTTTTTGACACCGAAACTTGGACAAATTAGAAGCTACAGATCTGCACCACAGGCTCTTGAAATATTGTTGAAATCCATGTACTTGGACCCATTTTCCCATGGGTGAATGAGTCTCAAATCAGCTTCTAGAAAGAACTTTTGGTGATTGGTACACATGTTTCTTCCCCTCTCAGATATGCATTCTATTTTTTGGTTCTACTCATATTGAGTTTAATCTTCAAGTTTCAAGTGTTATATTTCATTTTGGATTTGGTTTGCTATTTTTAGTTTTTCTCCCAAAAGTGTTGTTTGACTTTGACCCATGTCCTTCAATCATAAGGAAATTTAAAGATTCTCACTTTGGGTTGATTCACCTAAGGTTTGATAATCAACTCATTGTGGGGATCTCATTTCCTAATGAAGAAAAATAGTTCCCTCATCACATCATATTTTGATCCCATATTTAATAAAAACCCTATTTTTCTATGTTTCATTTTGGTGAACCTGACTTTTGAGCTTGAGTCCATTTTCAACCCTAGATCTAGGTTTTTCATTCATTTGCATTGCATTACATTGATTGGCATATCATTTAGGGTTTTAGGTTTGCATTTCTGCATTCTTTAAAATCTAGAAAATTCAAAAATATCAATTATTTTGCATAGTGTTTACATAATATTGCATAATCAATCATCTACATTTGAAAAATTGAATTCAAATTGTATCTCAAATTAGGTCTTCTTGCTTGTCATTTAGCACTATTTTGCACTTGCATTTAGATTTGATTTTACAAAAATCTAAAATTGCAACTTACTATTTGAAACCAGAACCTGAAAACCATAGAAATATTCTCAAAAACTTGCAAATTAATTTAAAAAAAAACTTAAATAAGACCCATTCACCCATGTGTGAATGAGTCCCTGATTAAGGATTTTTCTGAACTTTTGAGCATTAAAATAATTGATTCTTCTTATTTTTTGTATTTAGTCTATTGTTTTAGTTTCCAAAATTTTTGTTAGCTAAAATTGTTCATATTAAGCATAATTTGTCAGATTCAGTGCATTGTTTGAATTCCAAATTGCAACTAAAAGACATCATTTTCAGGTTTTTGCATAGCATAATTAGAAATTTATCTTGTAAATCTGAAAATTTCTTTTACATACTTACATTGCACTTTGTATTTCAAGGAATTTCATTGCATTTTACCTCTTATCCATTTTGTGTGCACCTTGGGTTTGTGAAACTTTTATGAGCTTTACAACTTGGTATCATATTGCCAATACTATCATGATATGTAGTTCAAAACTCATGTCATCCTGCGATAGATCATTTGTCATGGATCTTGGGTTCTCTAACTCTTTCACTAGTAGTGTTGACACTAGTTAGCCCACTATGGATCATACCCTTAACACTTCATTTCCCATGACTTCCCTACCCGCACCTAATGTGATTGATGTTGATACAAAAATTGCTAATGTCCCTCACGAGAACCTTAGAAGAATGGATGAAGAACTTGATAAATTTTAGTATTTTGTGATTTCTAAATGCAATGCTACTAATGTGGTTCCTATGAGAGATAACATGAGAAAAATTATTACCAATGAAAAATGAATAGAAATTCTATGCAGCCTTTCTCACATCATTAATCATCAGATAAGAAATAAAGAGAAGCATACTATCAATCATTCGGTCAACTTCATTGAAGTTTAGCCTCATAAGGGCCTAACTAAAATACTGCTTGATATTGTTTTCTTAAAAACGTGACATAATTAAACATGCACCTAATGGTCCTCTTTACATAGATGAAAGAATCAATGACAAGCCTACTAATGGAATATTAATTGATCTTGTTTGTGTAGAGAATGTGATCACCAAAGAATTCTTATTTGTGCATGAGTTTTATCAAGACACTTATGTAAAATTGAAAGCATGGATCAAAAAGCATAATGGTTTTGCTTGCCCTATAATAGGTTCAATAACTCTTCCTTTAAAAGTTGGATAAAAAAAAATGAAGTGTCTCATTTTCCATCATCTCGTCATCAGACCAATTTTGTGTGAAGTTAGGCTATCCATGGTTGAATGATCCATGCATGTTGTCTTGTTAGTTGTGAATAAATGATTAAAATTTTGATTTGGCAATGAGATATTTAATATGCATCTTGGTGACTTTAATCATGTGTCTTCCCAAGGGAATTTCTCATTGGATTTCTTTTGGCCTTAAACTATGGAACCTATTAGGCCTCGTGAGGAATTCTTTTTCAAATCTTATCAAAATTTTAAGGAAAATTGCATAGCAGAATTATCCTAGGTTAGCAATATGCCTCAACCAACGACTGAGCTTCCTATCCTTGATGAAACCATGATTGAACCAAAATCCCTTCCAAGTAACCAAGACCAAAACATAGCAAATCCTCCACCCATTTCTTACAAGATACTACAAGATAACCAAATAAGTCCCATTGTGCCTCCTAAAATTAAACAAGTTTATAAAGCTAAAGAGAAAGTGGTTGAACAACCTCCCATGGCTCCTTCTATTCCTCCCTTAAGGGAAGAAAAGAAACTTATGGTTGATTTAAACCCACTCCTACACAATAACAACTTGAAAACTAAATGAAAAGAAACTGAAATGCTAGAGAGTGTAGGCATAGATATCATGCTATTGGTTGTTTGTTACAAGTAAAACAAGAAAAGAACAACACAAAAAATAACAATCCAAACTTACTTAAGAAATGCATGTTGATTCTACATCTTCACCAAAAAAAGAAAATCCTAAACCTCGAACACAACAAGAACCAGCATCTTCTATGGATATTATCATTAGAAATTTTATTGTGATTAACTTAGATAATGATAACGAAATTGCAAAAATCGATGAACAAGTGCATAATGAAATGAATTCATTATTTTCCTCTTCCATGAGCTTAAATGATAACAACCATGATGATCCTCCTAAAAAGATTGTTTCACCACGTGCTAAACTTGGTGATTTTCCTAGTTTGGGACTTGATGTTATCCCTTTGGCTAGTTTTCTACCTTCCGCATATTGTAGACACATAAAATGTACTGATTGACATTGGCCATTTGATCCTAACCACTAACATTGTTTCATCCTGAATCATCCTTCAGTCTAACCATTTAATCAAATACCTTTATCTGATTAAATTCATCAATATCCCTCTCTTAATTAAATAAATTAGTTATCTAATTAAGTCACCTTTTCTGGATAATTAAATTAACCATTTTGATCTAATTATCCTATTTAATTAAATAATTAATTTTTTTTGATTAAATCTCTTAAGTCTATCTTTTAAATTAAATAAATTAAAACCTTATTTAGTTTAATCTAACATCATCTCTTTTAATTAAATAAATCAAAATCTCTATTTAATTAATCCCTTATCACATTCTTCTCATATTTGATTTAAATAAATTCTCAAATTTAAGTCAAATAGGTCACATCATTTAATCCCTTCATTAAATTAATCAAACTGAATTAATTCAATCTCTTCTCATGTCCCATCCTCTAGCTTTTACCACTTGCACATGAAAATAGATTTAATTGATTTATTAAATCTCTATTTTCCTCAACAAGGCATCTTTTAAGGAATATTCTTCAAGTTTGAATTCAAAATCTAAGTCGACTTGTCCCTTCCAACAAGGCATTTACTCTCTCTTACATGTCTTTGCCTTGAGCCAAGTGGCATTCAATGCATTCTTCCTTCCCTCTTGCATGTCATTTCAACAAATTTAAATTTCAAATATATGCATTTATTGGCACAATCCTCAAAACTTGCACATCCTCCATCCACTCATAAGTTGACAAGTGGCACTTTTCCATTGGCTAATTCTTAGTCCCACATTGCTCTATTTTGAACATTCATCCATCTTCTCATTCTATAAATAAGAGGCTAATCTCCTCATTTGATCATCCACAATTTGAGTAAACTTACCATGCTCAAATCATTAGCAATTCTCATCCATTATCATTGAATCTTAGCTAGGTTATGCAGATTTTTCTATTGGAGCACTCATCAAGCATCAACAAAGTGGATCAAATTTCTTCATCAAACCACCATTACATCATTGGAGTTGGGAAAGGGCCAATTTTCGCATCAAATTGGCACCAATTCCCTCAAGAGATTAGGAGTTTGTTTGCTTTAGAATAGGATTTTATATGCTTTTAAATTCCATTGTGTTCTTCATTTCATATTCTATATTTTTTGCTATTCAAATGAATTTCTCGAGGAATCCTTGTTCTTACTTGCATTCCACCTTTTAATGTGTTTGTTCATATTGTTTTGTAGGTATTAGGATTGGGGTTCACACATTTGGCACTATTGATGTGGTTGGTCCTTGAAACAGCAAACAATCCACCCATCCAACCCACAATTGAAACACCCTAAAACACCTTCATCCCACCCCTTGATCTGCAAAATGATGTAACAACACAAATTAGGTTGCTCTTGCAACAAGTGCTCGATCTTCAATTAGGGCGAACCACAAAAACACCAAGTAACTTGTGTCCCTATCCATTTGATAGGAGCCTTGTGATGAAAACATTCCCGAAGGGATTTGAGATCCCCAAGTTTGAAAAATATCATAGGACGGGAAACCCTAAAGATCACATTAGGGAATTCTAGGTTCATTGCATGGAAGTCGCCTATGACGATACCTATCTAATGCGGCTATTTCCTAGGAGTTTGGCTGGCCATGCTATGGAATGGTTCTCTCGCCTACCTAGAGGCATCAAAACATTCCAAGAAATAATAGACGCATTCATTAAAAACTACATATGCAATATCGTAATGGATGTCAGTCTCGAAGAACTCTCAGTTCTGAAACAAGGAAAGAATGAATCATTCGCTTCATTCATACAACGATGGTGATCCAAGGCCAATTAGAGAAAATGGACCATGCCCGAGGAACAAAAAGTTTGTACCATCATATCCAACCTTGACAGCCTCTTGGCATTCCATCTCAAGGTACAAGGGATCACCACATATGACCAGTTGATCTCCATGGCGCTCAACATCGAACGAGCCCTTATGATAGAACCCGCAAGGTCAACTTCATACCCTGAACAACAAAACAACCGCCCACCCACCAATTACAATGACAAACCTCACACATGGGAAAGGAACAAAAATGTAACCAATTATGGTGTTGTTGATGACAAAGTGGTCATCAATGCCCCTCGCCAAAATACACCCACACCACAAATCCAAATCCAACACCAAAACAATCATCAAGCAACTCAACCACCAAACAACAATCAAGCAATTAACAATTTCAATGACCAAAGGGGACCACCCCAATGGAACAAGAATTAACCCAAGCAAAAGTACACCGGTCTTGGGGAACCACTTGAAGTCATCATGAAGAAACCAATAAACGAAAAAATCATCAAAGCTCCCACCTATGAGAATTACCAAGAACCGGATGTGAAACCTCCTTGGTATAATGAGAATCAACTCTGTGACTTCCATAAAATCAAAGGGCATATCACGAATAGTTGTATGAGGCTAAAAAACATATTTCAAGATCTCATCAATCATAGAATTATAAACATGGAATAGCCAATAGGAAACCAAAACCTTAAGATATACACGAATCTAATGCCTAACCATGGCAATAAAGGGAATAATATCACGGATAAGGGGAAAGAAACCTTCAAGAATGTAAATCATGTGTATGACCACGTCGTTGCATCCTTGGATGACTACTGCACTACCATCACCATCAAAGGAGCCCATGTTGATTGTGGAGTCACCACAAGAGGCGGCAAATTTACCATCATAGGATCATCCCAACCAAACAAAGTCCCTACACCTAGATCTATCCCCAATGGATATAACATCCTTGATCAGCTCAAAAGAATGCCAACACAAATCTTTATCATGGAGCTACTAAAAATCTCATCTGCCCATAAGAAAATCCTTGAGGAAGCATTGGCTTCATCCACTGTCCTCACAGATCTTGATGTAAAACAATTCCAAGCTTTGGTCAAAAATATCATTACGCCAAATATCCTCACATTCTCCAACCAATATTTTCCTGCCCAACCATCTCATAACCGTGCACTCCACTTAGAAGTACTAGTACAGAAAAGCAAAGTCAAAAGGGTCTTGGTAGATGGAGGTGTGGGCTTGAATATTTGTTCTCTCAAGCTCATCAAACAATTAAAAATCTCAGAGGATTCTATCGACAAAGGAAAGGGTATCACAATAAGAGCATATGATGATCAAGAAAGAGTGTCCCAGGGCACAATCAAAATCCCTATTCAAGTAGGTCCATCCATCATGGAAACCACTTGTCAGGTCCTAGACCTTGACTTGTCATATAACATCCTCCTAGGACGTCGATAGATTCATGCAATGCAAGCAGTAGCATCAACTTTCCATCAATGTGTCAAATTCACACATGAAGGACAAGAAGTCACCATCCATGGAGATCTCGAACCATTCTAATGCTGCAAAATCCTTGAGGCAAAGTACTATAAAATCCCCCAAGTACCAAAAAATGATGAGGGCCCATCTACACCATACATTGATCATGTCACTCTCGCTTCCACTTATGTGATAGAGACACCTGCCACTCCCACCATTCCCACCATCTCTGACATTAAGGTCATCATCCAAGATAACGGTTGTAGAAACTACATGATCCCTAAAAATGCTTTTGTGGTAGGAGAGCTACCACAATCTCCTAGATCACGAGGACGTCCACAAGTAAATGAAGCCTCCACATCTCAAACGTCTCCTAAAGACTATCCCGACTTTACAAGTTGGGGAGATCTCGGTCAAGAGGTTATCAAGGTAGATCCATCTCATATGTTATACCAAGATGAGAGACCAGTAGCTAATTTACCAATGGATGATAGAAGCAAGGGTCTAAAAATGATGCTCACAATGGGCTATGATAGAAATCAAAGACTTGGTAAAAATGATAATGGGCTTATAATGCCTATCATTCTGGAGACGTGAATGAGAAGTCTTGGCCTCACATGTACCCCTCTAATTATAACCATACGTGGTCGAGGTCCTCCAGTTAGAAAGGTCAATAATCCTCCTCAGCAAACTGCAGCTGAACTGCGCTTACCAGTATCTACAAGTTGTGTCATAGATAACTTCACATTTGATATAACTGATGTTCATAGTAGTAGTGATGATGAGTATCGCATGACCAACTTACCTAGGCTATTTGAGGATACCACTCTTTTCATGATTAGCACCTTATCCTTTGAATCAAACCATCAAAATAATGAAATCTGCATAGTATACCCCCAACTCATCGACTACGACCAACAAGGACCACCAGTTCTTGATACATTCAAAAATGATGAGGCACTCTCAGAATTCATGGGACTATGGGATAACATTCCATGTGGGGATCACAAAGCAGGGTTCATCATTGAGCTGGATACACAGGACTATTATGGAGAAATGATTAAATCCCCCAGTCGCAAAAGTGAGAAATTATGATTAATATCTAAGTCCTTGAGTGAAAACCACACTGTGGCACTCTCCGACCAGAAAAAAGTAAAAAGAAATGATGCATCCAATGGTGAAAACCTCTCTGAGGCACCTGAGGATGGGGGATTCAATCTTCCTTTCAGAGCTCTTCATCAAGAAAAATCAGCAATCCTGGCAAAAAAATGCAATTCGATCAATCTAGGAACAAAGGAAACTCCGCACATCACATTCTATGCGAAATCATTACTATCAGAGGAACAAGAGCTCCTAGCAGCCTACCTAAGGGAGAGACAAATAAACTTCACATGGAGCTATGCTGACATGCCAGGGCTTGATCCAGAAATCGTGGTTCACCACTTAGCAGTATACCCAGAAGCAAAGCCTGTTAAACAAAAACTCAGGAAAATGCACCCTTAGATTGCCTTGCTAGTCAAAATGGAATTAAAAAAGCTATTAGATGTAGGATTCATTCGACCGATAGATTATCCAGAATGGGTGTCAAAATTGGTGCCTATCTCAAAACCTGATGGGGGCATCAGAATCTACACAGACTTCAGAGACTTGAACAAAGCTTGTTCGAAAGATGATTTCTCATTGCCCAATATTGACATGATCGTAGACATGACGACGGGACATGAAATGCTTTCCTTGATGGATGGTTTCTCAGGTTATAACCAGATAATGATTTACAAAGAAGACCAACACAAAATGGCCTTCACTTGTCCATGGGGTACTTACTACTAGAACATGATGCCATTTGGCTTAAAAAATGCAAGAGCAACATACCAAAGGGCCGTGACGTTAATATTCCATGACATGATTCACAAAACTGTCAAAGATTATTTTGATGACATTCTAGCCAAATCCAAAAGGAGAAAGGATCGCATAGCAACCCTAAGTGCCATTTTTGACAGGCCAGAGGAGTACAAGGTTAGATTAAACCCAAAGAAGTATGCCTTCAGCATGCAATCAGGAAAATTGATAGGATACATAGTGTCAATGAGGGGTATTGAGGTAGATCCATCAAAAGTAAAAGCAATCCTTGAGATGGAGGCACCCAAAACATTAAAGCAATTGAGAGGTCTCCAAGGAAAACTTCAATCCATTCGCAGGTTCATAGCACAACTGGCAAACAAACATAACCCATATTCTCACCTACTTCACAATGAAGTAGTGTACAAATGGGATAACAAGTGTGAAGAAGCATTCAATAAAATGAAAGAATATCTACTTACACCGCTAGTCCTAATGCCACCAATCCCAAGAAAACCATTAATTCTCTACGTATCAACAACAACAACAGCCCTTGGAGCTCTCCTAGCTCAGCATGACAAAAATGGAACAGAAAGGGCCATCTATTACATCAGCACAACAATGGTTGGGCATGAGTTAAATTACTCATTCATCGAGAAAGCATGTCCAGCAGTAGTGTTTGCATCATAGAAATTCAAACATTACATGTTAGCACACAAAATAAAACTCATTGCCAAAATCAACCCTCTCAAGTACTTACTGTCAAAGGAAATGCTCACTAGAAGAATGGCCAAATGGGTGATGATACTATCAGAATACGACATTGAATATGTGGAGCAGAAATCAATCAAATACCAAGTCATTACAGATCAACTTACAAAAGCACCAATCTATTTAGAGAATCCTCTCATCTCAGAGTTTCCAGACGAATCTATTTTTAATCTCAATATAGCTGACCACTAGAAACTCTACTTTGATGGCTCATACACACAACATGGATTAGGAGTTGGTGTCTTCTTTATCACACCACAAGGGGACTACATACCAAGGTCCTATAAATTGGCATTTCCATGGATCCTTTATGTGTGATTTTGGGATTTCATTTTGGGGGTAACCCCTTTCTATGGTGTAGCTTCATTTGGAAACATATGCTTGACATAGGGCTTTCCAAATAAGCTCGCATGTCTTGTTAGCAATTACCATTTGCTACTTTAAAGTAATTGCTCACAATGTGGTGTTAGCAATTTCTTTAAAGTGGCGGCATACATTGGCATTATCATTTTGGAGATCTTGGACTATATCCTTTTGTTTTATTGTGTAGTTTTCTTATTTCTTGTGATGTGTCTTCTTCTTGGTGGTGTCATTTGGTTTGATTTCCTCCAAGAGTGTGACCATTCTTGGCATATGAATTTCCTATTAGTGGTGATGCTACTCGTTGGATTCCCTAAGTTGTGAATCTTTTATCCTAGACTTGTCCTCTCTTGGAGACATTAGGCACAATGTTCCCTAAGAGAATACCTTACATGAACTAAGCAAAACCCCTTTCAACATGTCTTGTCCTATTTGCATTCTATTCATAAGTGTTTAGCATAATGTTGCTTGCTAACCTTGTGAAGCTCAAAGTTACAACCCTTTTTCATGTCCATCAAGCACAAAACACTTTGCTTTCTTGTGGTGCCTTGTGTTGGTGTAATTAAAAGTGTTGTACCTTGTCCTAGGTCATTATTACACCTTAGTTAAGTTTACTTAGGGACCACATAGGAGGTAGTTGGAGAAATTCCACTTTTGGTGGACTTATCATGTTATTACTTTATCACATCCACCTTTCGTGGACACATCATGTGATTACCTCTCCACCTTTTGTGGGTGATCCACCATTTGTGGTGATTATCACATTATCATTTTTCCATTTTAGGTGGAATGATAGGTTTTCATAGTTGTCTCATGTCATAAGATTATGAAACTTTTCATAATCTTATGCCCCTTTATGTACTCACCTTGGCTATATAACCAAGGGGTCTCCTATGTACTTTTGCACATCACATTACATTCTATTTGCATCATTGGTATAATATAGTTTGTTCTTGTCATATTGTTTATATCTCTGTTATGCTTGTGATTTCTATTAGGCCTCTAGATCTTGGGTGGCTACCTTCATAGCCAATTCTTACATGGTATCAGAGTTATTGGAGTGCCTTTGGATTGTCATTTTGGAGAGATTCTTGGAGGGTTCCATTTTTTTCCTTGTATTGTAGGTGCATTTTGGGAGCTTGTTGCAATATATCTGAGCTCACCATTGCGTTCAGAGTGTCCGAGATAGTCAGATTTTTCTTTTGTTTCATCTCAGTTGGACATTAGAGGAAAAATCTACAAAGATTTGAAGATTGGAGGCGGTTGCCAGATCCAGGAGCTAGCTACCACTTCAGAGCATTTTCAACCAAAAAGGACATCACCATTGTGTCTAGAAGGGCCAAAAACCCTAAGATTGACTGCCAATTCGTCCAAATCAGAGTAGTTGTCTGATGAGGCAAAAAAATTTGCCCAAGAAATCGTACGGCCCACCAGGTTGTCATAATTATGCAGTCGATACGATTTTTTTTTTGTCAAAAAAAAATATATATTTCTATTTTTTTCTGCGAATTTTTTTTTAAAAAAATCATTCAAGATTTATTCGTAGACCTTTATTTGCTTTGTAAATTTTTTTATAATTTTTTTTTTTAAAAAAAAGTTTTAAAAAAAGCGCAATTACCTACATAGTACGCAAAGTACCACGCAGTACGCAGGCTCCACAAAAGCCACCATACGGCATTCACATATTTGGCCACACATCCACGCGGTCCCCTCGACTCCGGTAGCTGGTTAACACAAAATTCGATGTTTTTCATTATATCAGCAGCACTTATAGTTTCTAGCAGATCAGAACGACTACCACATGGCAAAGGTTTACTCGACCGCACAGAGACATCATTAGTACCAATTCAACGCCCAGTCAGCGCCAACTCAACAAGCCGTACAACCGCATCACCTTCTAGTCAACACTCGTCGTACTGCCACGTTAGTTGTCCGTACAATACAGATTCACCATGTTAGTAAGGCAGTTTTTTCTATGACAGCCAAACGACTGTCAAATTTAACATAGTGATTTGCTAACGTCAGGACTGCGTCAAATTCTTTTTGAAAAATCAGACCCCTCTCCATTTGAGTTTTCAATTTTGTAGTTCAACTTCTGAGGCTCATATCTTGGTCATTTTTAGGCCTTTTTTGGTGCAATTTTTTTGATTTGGACTAATTTTTTGTGCTCTACATGCTTGTGCAATTGGTTTCTAATTTTGGTACACGGATTTTCTAGAAAAATCAATTTGTCACAAGTGTTTCTAAGTTTTCACCATTTTTCAACTTCTAGGGCTCTGTTCAAGCTCATACGAACTCCTTTTCAGGTGTCATTTTTTTGAAAGTGCATAATTTTTTCTAAACTTCACAGTGGTGCTATCAGTTTGTAGTGATTGTGATAAAAAATTGTACTTTCAACATATGGTCTATTTTGACCCATTTTGGCATTTTTAAAGATAAGATCTCAATTTGGTCTTTTGTATCTATCATTTGAGTCTGCTAAAGCCTACTTAAGGCTGTTGTAAAAAAATGAAACTCAAAAGCCCACTTTGCTTGGCTTTCAAGTGGCCATTATACTCACACTAAGTATAAAGTGCCAAATCATCTTTTTTTGGGGGGAGGTTCTTTGATTGAGTGAATTTGGGGGGGGTGTCTTGTGTGATTGTGCCTCTCTCTCTATCTTGTTCTCTTTCATTTTGTTGCTATGGGTTCTCCTAAGTTTCCTTTGTTAACTCCACATAACTATGCTACTTGTAAAATTTATTCTTAGAGTAAGTTAATGGAAAAAGGATTAACTCATTATATTGATGGAACTATTGTTGCACCATTTGATCCTAAAGTTGATCCTGTTGCTCATATGGATTCACTCACTAAAAATACTATGGCTCTTGGAACTTTGAGAAAATATGTATCAAAAGATCTCATCTTTCAAATTGAAAAGTGTAAAGCAATCAAAGAGGCTTGGGAAAATTTTGGTCAATTGTATCGCCAAGTTGATGAGATTAGAGGTTATCAGCTTGACAATGATCTCACAATGTTAGATCCCAAGAATTTTGATACAATCCAAGACTATGTCACTAAGGAAAATGAGCTAAGAGCACAACTTAAGGATTGTGGCATTGACAAGAAGGATATAGCTGGTCTACAATTTTTTGAGAAATCTTCTATCAGAATATGCAACATTTGTTTCTAGCTTTCAAACCCATCGCTTAACAATGGGTAGTTCTTTCACTATGCCTTGATTTGATGCATTTACCAAAATGTTGATGCTAGAGCAAGCAAAGTTGATAAGCATGGGTGTTCTCAAGTCTTCAAAGTCCAAAGCTTTGGTGGCTAATCAAGGGAATCAAGGAATCAAGGAAAGGGTTCCAACAAGAAGAAGAAACAGTCTAATCCAAAGAAACAACAAGATAAAGTACAATCATCCTCTCCACAACAAGGGAATTCTTCATCTTCTCCCAAGAAGGGAAATTCAAGCAAGAAGGAGAGACCAACTTTTTCATATTGCAAGAAGTTTGGTCATGATGAGCATCATTGCCACACTAAGCAAATTGATGAATTGGCAAGCATCATCAAGAAGAACAACATCAATTTTCCATCTGCCTACAAGAAGAAGGATTCATCTCCTTCCACTTCCTCACAATCAAAAGGAAAAAAGCAAGCATTTGTGGCTACTTCAGGTTCTTCACAATAATGGATACTTGAATCAGGTGCCACTCATCATATGGGTTCTACAAGTGAGCAATTTTCTTCTTTGGAGCCATCTAAGGTACCTCACATATTCATAGGAGATGATACTCAAGTGGAAGTTGAAGGCGAAGGTTCGGTTGCCATGGATAATGGAACAATTGAGAATGTTCTCTATGTTCCTAACTTGAGTGCCAATATTCTTTCAATCTACCAAATCACTCACTTTGGAGATGGAAAGAAAGTTGAGTTTCTACTAGATTCAGTTATGGTTAAAGAACTTAAGGATGATGCCTTGGTTGTAGTGGGACAATCACAACACACGAATTTATTCATTCTCCCACTGTGTGCCTAAGTATCCTTCTACAATCTTGCTCACTCATTCAAATTTAGAAAGTAAGCTATGGCATGAGCGGTTTGGACATCTCAATTACTACTATCTTCAGTAGCTTAGCTCCAAGGATATGGCTACAGGGCTCCCTCAAATTAGATTTTCATAAGGTGTATGTTTTGGTTGTTCCATGAGCAAGCATCTAGAAGAGAATTTTGACAAAGGGAAGTCTTGGAGAGCTTTTCAAGTTCTTCAATTAGTTCAAAGTGATGTAGTAGGTCCATTTCTAGTGCCATCATTTAGCAAGGCCCTCTATGTCCTCACCTTCATTGATGACTACTCCCACTTCACATGGGTCTATTTTCTTGTTCACAAGAGTCAAGTGTTTGACAGATTTCTAGCCTTCAAGGCTCATGTTGAGAAGCAATCAAGGAAGCAAGTCAAGATTCTCTGCACATACAGTGGAAGGGAATATGTGAACAATAGACTTGAGTAGTTTTGTACTCTTAAGGGGATTGATCTTCAACATTCAGTTGCATACACTTCATAGCAGAATGGTGTTGCTAAAAGGAAGAATAGAACCCTTAAGGAGATGGCTAGCTGCATGATTCATGCTCATTCTCTTGGTCCTCAATTTTGGGTAGAAGCTATTAGTTGTGCCACACACATCCAAAATTGGGTTCCCCATAAGGCTTTGAAGGGTATGACTCCTTTTGAGGCTTCGTGTGGTAGAAAAACAGTTGTGAGACACTTTAGAGTTTTTGGTTGTCCAGTTTAGGCATGCATACCTCCAAAGAAGCACAAGGCATTAGAACCTCAAAGTAGGCCTTGCATCTTTGTGGGGTATCTTGAAGGTGTTAAGGCATATAGACTTTTAGATCTAGAGATGCATGAGCTATTCATTAAGAGGAGTCTTCACTTTGAGTAAAGCTCTCCTAGCTTGGCCTCTAATCCTCCTCTTCCTTCCTCCATGGTGGAAAGTGATGATAGTGACTTTGATGATGATTCTCCCTCAACTCCAACTCATAGGATCACACCTTCGCAGGGTCCACTTGCAGTTGAGGAACATCATCCTTCATCTCCTACTAGACCTCATTGGGCTCGACAAACTCTTGAGTCAACAGGTTCTCTTGTTGGGGATCCTTCAGATACTCGAAGGACTCAGTCACAACATCAAGATTTTCCATGTGCTTTTATTTCTAGTGCTTCAAATCCACAATCCTTTAAGGAGGCTTTAGGCATTCCTGAATGGGATTCAACAATGGAGGAAGAGTATAGTTCTTTGATGAGGAGTCACACATGGGATTTAGTTCCACTCCCTAAGGGGAGAAAGATGGTTCGATGTAAGTGGATCTATCAGACTAAGTATGCAGTGGATAGAAGTGTGGATAAATACAAAGCTCAGCTTGTGCCAAAAGGTTTCTCATAAGTTCCAAGTGTTGATTATACAGAGACCTTTGCACCCGTTGCTAAGATGAACTCCATTCACTTGACACTTGCTATTGATGCAGCTTATGGTTGGGTTGTGTTGTGCAGTTTTTCACACACACACCCTACTGTAAGTAGGGACCCTCTTTTGCTTCGGTTTTTGGTGTTCTAGCCCTTCCTTTTGAGGTTTTGTCTTACTTGGGCATGGTGCTCAAATGTTTATTTTTATTGCCTAGGTGTTTTTTCCAAGTTATTCATTGAAAATATTGAGTTCTGATTGAATTTCGGGCTTTTGCTCTGATTTGGGAGTTTCTGCCCTGGTTGGATTTTCCTGGTTCCTGCTTGGACTCTGACTGGATCTTACTGTTCAGAAAGTTGGGGTCTTCGCAGATTTCCGCGTGGGCTGAATTTTCCCAAATTTTGCCTTGTCATCGGCTTCATGACTGTCTTGTCGAGTGCATTAATGGCTCCGTGCAGGCTCTGAGAAATGTATTTAACTTGATTTTGGGATCTTTTGCACCATTATGTTCACTATTTTCCATCATTTGAGCTAAGAAGTTCTTTTTTGCGATTAATTGACTTCATTTTGGGGCGTTTGGGCTTGCTTTGTTTGATTTGGTGGCTAATTATTTTGCGTTTTCACCTGTGCTCATTGTGGGAATTCTAGGGCTTCGCATTTGCTGCCTCTAAATTCATTTTCGCTTCATAATGGTATGTGCTTGATTGCTCTGCTTTGATTTTATTTATGAATGGCATGTTGGTTTTGTGGGGGCTTGTGGAATTTGCTTTCCTGTGCATTTTATGCTAGGGCCTGTTAAGTGTTGCATCCTTGTTGTCTCCCAGGCGAATTTTGAGTTCACATGTCCATCTGCATTCTGTTGAGTCTTGCTTGAGAGTAATTCATGAACCCTAGTGGTGACTTAACTGTCGAAATAGCTAAATTCTAAAAATGCCCATGCACTATGGCAGGTGAACGGGGTTTAAACCTAGGGCAATGCCATATTAGAAGATTTCATCTTAGGATTGACCTAGGTTACAAGGAATTCATGAAGGGTCCATCCTTAGCTTTCCCCAAGCTAAACTCGTTGAAACCCGTAGTTGATTTTGTGTCTGGGTGAAATCATGTCTTAGTGTCGCAGTTTAGGACTGTCCATCTCTTCCAGATTCCCTTTGCTGTAACCCTTCGAGTTCAGGGAAACCTCATGTCGATCGCCCTACGTTTCACTGAAGAAGCCTTCTTAGGTTTGTATTTGTTTGCCCAGATGAGGTCACGCTTTCGCTGAAGTCTTCCTGTCGGCAAGATAAACCAAGTCGCCGAGATGTCATAGCAGGTCCCAGAGGCCTTCCTGATCTCCCGTTCTGTCACTGTAACTTTCATTTTCAGCGAGAAATTTCACTGAGCACTATCACCTTCACGAAAGTCTTTCTGTTGGGGAGACATCCATCTTTTGCTGAGACCTCTTCGTGAGATTCTAAGCTCCTGTCGATGCGTTCCCTTCGCTGAGACCTTGCCCCGACCCCCCTGGCTCATTCCAATTTGTTTGCTATGTCCCTTTTAGCCTAGATATCACATTGGAACCACCATGTCTTAGCGAGATCCTTTCCGACAACACCTTTCGACGTAACTTCGCCCCTTCATCGAGACTTCCCTACGAGATCTCAACTTATGTCAAATCCCTCACTTCAGATTCTCCTTTGGCTCATAAATTTGTGCTACCCACAGATATCCATCAAGGCCAGATTTCTTCAAAATTCGGTGTTTCCCTGGTTTCCCAAAAATCCTATTTGGTTTGCTCTTTGCGGAAATCTGTCCCTCATGGATTTTCCTGAAACTTGATGAAATGCAAAGGAATATTGAATAGCGTGACATGTTGGTGATTTTCAATGCATTTTCTGATTATTTCATGTCACATTTGGATCTCCCACGTGGTTTACTAATGAAAAATGATCAAATTTAGGGGTTAAGTAGGTGTTTCTTGGTTACTCCATTAGAATCCAAGCAAACTGGAATTTCCCAAAATTCCTCTCAGGCTCAGATTCTGCAGGTGGCCTTGAAACCCAAAATTTGTTGTGGTCATTTTATAGGAATTTTAGCAACACCTTGATTATATGAGATGCATTCTAAAGGTGTTTTGATAGTTTAACATCACTTTCCTGTGGTTTTACTATATTCTCATTCTGAGTGTAGGCTGAATCAAGCAAGGAAGCAGCTAGGTCCTCGTTGTCTGATGCAGAGAGAATCAAGCTGGATATTAAGAGTAAGGTCCCAAAAAGTAAGATCACTTACGCCTTGTCAGAAGTCACTGATACAAACACTGGCTTCTAGGACTATGAAGAATTTAAAGAAAGGATGGCAGCTGAGGATCCTCCTTTGGTGACTAGAAGAATGAAAGAATCAAGCCTATCCCATGTGGCTGGTTTCCCCTCAATGGTGCAATGCTATGAGTTGGTCCTTGAATGCGCAAGGCATTATGATCAAGACACACAGAGGATAATTGGTCCTCAAGGGATAGTTATTGCAAATCTCAACCTAGTCTCTATTGCCCAGACCTTTGATATGCCAGAATGGTCTCATGTGGTGGGATTCACCATTCAGGCAGCTCAGGAGTTCTATGATGACCAAACCATGAAGTCTCAGTAGCTAATCAATTCTTAGTTGGAGAAACCCAAGTCGCACTACTCCAAACTGCCCAAGCAGCTGTTCAGGGCGAATTCAAGAAGGAATACTATGATGCCATTACATTTCTTAGCAGGGTGGTCAGATTGAAGAGTGCTGGTACATTTGAGAATTGGATGTGCCATGCAATTGTAAGGATGGAGCAAGAGAAAATTGACTACCATTGGGTAGGGGTCATTAGCCAAGTAATTCATAAGCAATTGGCTAATGTGCTACAGACAAAGACCTTCACCATGACCTCCTATTTGGTTTATGCACTTGCTAGGTTCCACCCCTACAGAGGATTAGATACAAGGGGCACCTTTGGGTAGGATATTATCTATGAGGTTTTACCTCAGTTGCATTGGGGAGATTCAAATTATAGAAGAGAAAATGATGCATTTACCATGCATATCACCAGAGTGCTCCAGGAGGCAGAGCATGTCAGAATTTCAGATCAAGCCAAGGAACTTATCAAGAAATATGGAGCTTGGTTTATTCAATTTCCAACCTTCTCCTACATTCGAATTGATGGCTACCAGAAAGCCCAATATAGACTTCCAAGGTACCCCATTGACCACATTATATTGCTGGAAGTCACCAAGAAGATTTGTGATTTTGATGCCATTGTCAAGAAGGACAAACATAGGACTGGATTTGGTGGAGATTTTCCACTAAGGATTGGCACTGGAGAGGTATGTCCTTCCATTGGTTCTGCCTAAGCTTCAAAGTAAGAAATGAGTACTCTCGGCCTGACTCTCCATTCCAGGAGATCCAGATTTGACATCACAGGAAAGGCTCAAAAGAGGGCCAATTGAGAATATAGCCATAAGGTGAATTTGGAGGACTACTGGGCCAACTGCGGTGATGAGTATGAGGTCAGAAAGAGGAAATTCTCCCGGCTCCCAGTTGAGTCAATTTGACTATATAATGTAAGGGTAGTTCCTGACCAGTTGGAGGATGATGGAAACTTGATCCAGGATCATGCCTACGAGGCCATAAAGGACAAACCAATTGGTGATGTAGATTGGATGGAGGAGGAACAAAAAAGTTAAAACAACTGATGGATCTTGTTCTCAAATTTACCAAGATGTGGCTCAAACACACTTTGTGGGAATTGGAGAATAAAGGAGTGAAGTGCACTTATGACCTAATGGGAGATTGGGATCCCCATTCTACTTCGGAAGAATCCACCAAGCAGGATCCCAAGGGCAAGGGCAAGCTAGATTCCCCTATCAAAGCTAAATCTAAAGGTGTTCAAGAAATAGAGGTCCAAGAGACAGAAAAACAGAGAAGGCCAAAGGCCAAGAAGAGGATGAGGACTAAGAAGTTTGAGCAAAGTCCTGAGGCCAATGCCCCTATGCCCAAAAGGAAAAGAATTGTAAAATTGTTAGAGAAGGTTAGCTCCAAGGTTGTGGAAGAAGTTTCCCCACTAGTAATAAATGTTGAAAGCTCAGAGGAGAAGGTCAAAGTGTATGCAAGGAAGTCTAGGACCCCTTCTCCTAAGGACAGTGTCCCTGAGGCTAACTTACCACTGGTGGTTTCTCATGAGGACCAACATGATGATGTGTCTCCTGCCCATGAAGTTCAAAGTGAGCCAGGTGAGGAAGAAAATATTGAAGATCATTTGGATACTAAAGGTGAAGAATTCCATGCAAGTGATCTCCATAGTATAGAGGTGGAGATTGAAAAGATAATTCAATCCCCAGTGGTTGCACATACAAATTCTCCTATTAGAACTGAGGCGGTTGAATCTCCTCCAAGGGAAGTAGAGGAAAAAATGATCCCATCACCTGAGCATGAGAAAGAACACATAGAAGAGGAAAGTAGAGTTGATGAAATTCTGAATAAACAGGATTTGGATGAGGAGGTACCTAAAGGTCAACAAGATGAATAGAAATAGGTTGAGGTGCAATTGGATTCTGCTAACCACTGAATGGTTGAAATAGGTAATGGTACAGGATAAATAGGATACTGACCTCCTCCTACAGAAAACCAGAACTCTAATGGAGTACACCTGGGACAGATTGGTGAGCGACAAGATTCTTCCCTCTTCCCGAGCTGTCGAGCCGTGGGAATGGTTTGAAACATTGCAAATCTGGCATAAAGTGTTGAGAAAGATTTACAAACAGAGAAAGCACATTGATGATGCCCTGGCCAGCGTCTATGATGGCTCCATTGCATTCTTTGAGATCATGATTGGAAGGAGGAAGATCGTGCCCAAGTACTTGAGCCTGGAGTAGTTGTGAGAGTGGTGACATGAGGTGTACGCACCACTTGACGATGGTTCTATTTCCAAGCACCAACTGGATGATGCGGCCACCTACTTCGCAGATATTGATAAGCATGTGACAGGTAAGGCAGAGTGGGATAGGTCGGTCAAACACTCAAGGGAGGAGATTACACCCATTGAGAGGTGACTTAGGGTTTTGCCAGTACCACCTGTGGCTAACCTAGATGGGGCATTCTTGAAGCTACATGAAGAGTCAGATCGGTGCAAAAATAATAGGGAAGAGAGCTAATGCTAGGCTACGGTGTGATTTGTGCTTCCCCATTATCTTCCTGCGCATTGTCCATGCTGCATCACGGATCCTAGCTCGACCTCAACGAGATGCACATTTATCGTCTGTTTGACCCATTTCAAAGACTCTCTTGGTCAGGTGGTTGTGCCGAGTTATTGCTGCGAAACCCTTGCCTGGCCGACGGGTTTCTCTAGAGTTTCTATATATTGGGTATTTGGGCCCCTTTGTAAAGGGTTAGATAGTTTTTTAGTTAGAAGCTAGAGAAAAATTGTTAGAAGTTAGTCAGTTAGAGGTAGAGTAAGTTAGCGAATAGTCATACTCAAGAAAATGTTGTAACAGAAAACCAAAATTGTTGCTACAGTGGACAATTTGAATACAAGGAATGCCATTATGATTTGGTGCCATACTTGTCTTCTTTGTTTTGCATGGTTCCTATTTTCTATCTTTAAAAATTGCTTTGAGAAGGTTAATACTAGTGTTAGATTCGATTGATAATGTTGGTGATTTACTACTTGAATGTTGCAGCAATCCTTCAGTCCATACTTTTCGCAACCAACTAATTGTTAGTTGCTTTGCAAAGTTATCTTGGACTTCATATTCCTTGTGCTTAGTTCAATCATGAATGTTGTTCATTTTAACTGCAATAGGGTTATTTGAATGCATGTTCATGGTTTGAAAATCTTAAGAACCTTAGAAGATTGCACTGTCCTCTGTAAGATAGCAGATTTATCTAGGTCAAGCAGAGATCAATTTTGAAGGATTGGTCTATTTGGGTATTGGTTACTTTCATTGTTAATCTTAGGAATAATATTAGATTTAGAAATCTCTATAAAACCCTCACTCTTTTGTTATTTCTTTGATTATTGGGTTAAAATTAGGATTGAAGTGTCACCAATTTATTAAATCTGACAAAATCGATTCCATAGCTTGCTTGTAGTAAGGTTCGAATTTGATTACCAGCAATTTCACATTTATCACTGAGTTGTTTATGCATTGTCAAGACCTAACAATAAAGACCTTGGGGTTATCTCTTGAGGCTTGCTAATAGAGATTTACCTTTTAAGAGAGATAGGATATTGCACCTTGTCTGTGTTGTTGTGCAGAAACACCGATCAACAGGTTGTACATTAGATGGATGTGAAGAGTGAATTTATTCATGGGGATCTTCATGAGGAGATTTATATGGAGCAGCCACAAGGATTCATCCAGGATTCTTCTTTGGTTTGCAAATTGAGGAAGTCTATCTATGGTCTCAAACAGGTCCCTAGGGCTTGGTATGTCAAGATGGATTCCTTTCTTCTCTCAGCAGAATTCACCAGGTATCATTCAGATCTGAATGTCTACATTTTGCGATAGGATGACTCTCATTTTCTACTTGTTCTCTATGTTGATGACTTAATCATTATAGGGAGTACCTCATCCATCATTGGCAGTGTCAAATCTATTTTGCAGGACATATTTGCTATGACTGACTTGGGCCTTTTTCACTATTTTCTTGGGATTGATATCACACAATTAGCTTCTGGTATTTCTCTTTCTCAACCCAAGTATGCTCTTGATCTTCTAGCTCGGTTTCACATGGCTAATTGTAAGCCTGCTCCGACTCCCTTTCTTTCAGGAGTCAAGCTTGAGGCTAAGTGTTCTACTACACTTGTTGATGCCACTTTGTATCACTGACTTGTTGGGAGTTTCATCTACTTGACTCACACATTCTCTAATATCTCTTTTGCAATTGGCATGGTTTCACACTTTATGCAAGGACCACATGAGCTTCATTGGAAAGCAGCCAATTCTTACAATTTTTTCATAAGTGTTTAGCATAACACAACTTGCTAAGCTTTATGAAGCTTGATGTTTGTATTATGTGTTGCCTTATTAAAGTTATCAAAGGTATAACTTTGGTATGGTATGAGAGCCTAATAAGATCCTCTCATTTACCACCCTTGGGGGCTCACTTAGTGGACAATGGATTTCACTAGCCTGTGTGAGTGTGCATTGTTGTTTGCATAGTGGACAACAAGTTCCACTTATAAATTTTTTTGGACAAATAGCTAAGGCATGATCCACATCATGTTGGATAGTCGAGGCTTGATCCGCCCCTTTTCCTTTTCTATTTTTCTCTTTCTTTGATTCTTTGACATTGTATGATTGAGTATCTTGTCATTGTTGCATACATATATATGTTTAACATAGGCATGTGTCTCCTTGTGCCTTTTTTGTTTTCTCCATGAGATCTTAGATCTTGGTGGCTTGATCACCCTCCTTGATTTTTATCGTCTTATCCTTCCAACGATTATACAATTAGACCTCTCTTGATTATCTATTTTAGTGTGATTTTGATGCAGGTTCAACCTCTCACTAAAGTGGGGGCTAAATGTAGTGTAAAAAAATGTAACCCTTTATATTCTCTCACTTGTTTCGGCCCTCAGGTAGTTAAATTCAACTTAATAGTGCCTTAATTTAGTGTTGTTAAATGTAACCCTTTACATTTACACACTTATTTGGGCCATCTTAATTAAATTGAGCTTAATTATTCCTTAATTAGCCCTTTAATTCATTTACAAGCATAATAAATTACATTTTCCGAAGGGGAAACCCAACAATAATTAATGCCTAAACATAGCACTTTACATTGAGCAATGTGTGTTCCAGGTATAGGGACTTGGGACCCATTCGCTCATGGGTGAATGGGTCCTCCCTAGACCTTTGGACCTAAATTTAAATTATGTTTTTGGTGGTATTTTAAGATTTCTAAATCCATAATTCAATGATAGGTTGTGATATTTTAATTTTGGGAAAATAAGGATACATACCTATAAATACAAGGTCATTTCACTAAGTTTAACCTAGAATTTTAAAGTCAGAAAAGTATAGAAAAGTTGATGATCAAGAGAATTCAAGAGTAGATATATCAGAGATTTATTGCAGCATTTAAGATCTAATCATCATGTCAAATTCTTCTTGCATCATGTATGTTTTTGGAGCTAACATTGTGATGTAGGTTTTAAGATCTATTTAAGCATTCAAAGCATCAATTTCAAATGTCAAGATCCACACCCAATTCATCCATTTCATGCAAGTTTTAGACCTCCTAAGATCTCCATTATCAAGATTTCATTCAAGGGTTTGTTGAGTGGTAACATAGATTTTTTCATTCTCCATTCCCTCTTTCATTCCATTATTTCATTTTAAGGTGTTATTACCAAAACGAGGTTTGATCAAGGAAAACCATCATTCACTAGAAGCTACAAATTTGCACTAGAGGCTCTTGAAAGATCATTGGAATCCTTGTACTTGGACCCATTCACCCATAGGCGAATGAGTCTCAAATTAGCTTCTAGAAAGCACTTTTGGTGACTAGTACACATGTTTCTACCCTTCTCAAAAATGCATTCTATTTTTTGTTTTTGCTAATATTGAGTTTAATCTTCAAGTTTTAAGTGTTAGATTGCATTTTGGAGTTAATTTTCTATTTTTAATTTTTCCCCCCAAAATGTTGTTTGACCTTGACCCCTGTCCTTCAGTCATAAGGAAATCTAAAGATTCTCACTTTAGATTGATTCACCTAAGGGTTGATAATCAATTCATTGCTAGGATCTCATTTCCTAATGAAATAAAGGAAAATAGGTCCCTCATCACATCGTATTTTGATCTCATATTTAATAAAAACCATATTTTTCTATGTTTCAATTCTTAACGTTGCTATGGAAGTCACATCTCGCGTAGGTAGAAATGAGTTGACAAAGGCCATGGAATTAGACATTACAATTGCCAAATGCATTTTCTTAAAATTTTATATTTTAATAATCTGCAACATATCTATTTCATAAATATCCTGCTATCATCATATTTCATGAGAGTACATTTCTTTGAAGCATTTCATGAAAACAGTTCACGAGCCTTGTCTCAGTTTCCACATTTTGCACACATGTTGACTTGAGAAATTACTTTTGTAATATCTAACAAATATCCTATTCCATAGTCCATTTAATGGATGCCCACACATTTTAAGTATCATATTTCTCAGATAGGTGGGACGATACTGGCCGTAAATGTTGTGGCATTTATTTTACAACTGCTAATTGCATTTGCTTGAACTTTTATAAAGCCTTTTCAACAAATCCATTTTGTGGATATCCATGCAATCATTACATTCCAATGAGATGGTATCCTTTTGACACATTCTATCAAACATTTTTCTCGCCTCGTACACACCTTGTCTATGCAACCTCATTTTACATACATGTCAATCATGGCATTTGCAACTAGTAACATCTAACAAAAATCTCCTAACTACTTCAATGGATATTCATGCGCTACTCCAGAGCTTCGATTTTGGCACAAGTGTTAACTTGAAAGTTTTAAAAGGATTTTCAATAAACTTGTTGTGTGCATTATCTTATCATCAAAGCTTCAACATCTACACATTCATGTAGGGTATTGTTATTGTTGTGGGTTTGATGTTACCAATGCCACTTTGCATTTTCTTGAAAGTTTTTAAGGCCCCTTAAATAGACCATTCTGCACAAAAGTTTCAATAAATTTATTTTGTGTGTAACTGGCAATCAATTCCAAATTTCATTGAGGTATTATGCTAAATGGCTCATGTGAATTACCTAAGATTCCATGCTTTGCATTCATATCCTACAATCAACACATTCTATGAGATGCTATCTCCTTGAGGTACATGATATCTTTTCTTTAAGGTATGTAATCAAACTGTTCATGCTATTATCAATGCTCACACTTTTCTTTGAGTACATGTCTATACAAAATTTGCAACCATAATATCTAACAAAACTCCTCTATCCTTTATGCTTTAATGGATATGGACATTCTCTCTTTCAAAGCTCACATATTGGCGTGGCCTGAGAGTCATAGAAATCGACATTGCACCTCTACGCAGGTGATTGCATTTTCTTGACCTTTGGTACAAGTGGAAGATTTTGGTTAGGGCCATGGAATTTGGATTTAGACCTGCCAATTCCCATTTCTTGAAGGTTTAGTAAAATTTTCAATCAAATACATTGTGTGCATTCCTTGCAACTCATTCCGTCAAATGGGTCTGCACCATATCTATGCTTTAACATATTTCCATGTATGAGCTTGGCATCTATTCAAAGCATCCTTCTCAAAAATTTGTGTACCTTTTTCTATGCTTCCATTTTTGCATATGTATGGGTGATCCCACAATAGTGGTTTACAATTTTTGGCCAAACTGGACATTTAACTAATTTTTTTTCAAAAGGAAAAGCCACAATAAAAGGGTTGGAAGTTGTGGCAACAAAGGAAAGAATTGCAGAGGTTAGAGGGTTATCTTCTAATGGTGAAAATTACCCTACTTCTAGAGATGCCAGATCTGCTAGGGTTGATTTTATAGAGCCAAATGACCTCCCATTGAACATAGACAAACATGGTACAAAGAGAATGTCTCTACCCAAGCCATGGAAGCAGATAGCTATGCATGTTATCAAATACATCACTTGTGAGGGTCACCAATCAAATTTGCATTTTTTCCACTTCAAGCTTTTGAATCACAGGAGGCACAGAAGGAGGATGAATGTGCTTAACAAGTTGTACAATCTTTGCTTGATTATGGAAGTTGAGACCAAAAAAGGTAGGGATAATTTTTTTTCCCACCATTGCCTAATTAAATTTTTAGTTGAAAAGTCTCTACATGATGTATCTGGGATGACTTGGGAAGAGTTTATAAATGTTGATCAAATTAGACTTGAGCACTTGCAACCTAGGGCTTTGCCTCAATCCCATAGGTCTAGCAGGAGAGTAAGAACAGTTGAAGCCATTCCTAGTGTTTCAACCTCTAGTGATGGATCTAGTGTGAATCCTCCTGCAGCAAAAGAAACCATGGAAATTAGTTCTTCTGGAACAAAGCACTCAGAAAAATAAAGATCTTCCTCAGATTCTAATGATGACATTCCACTTGAAACCCTAATGAAAATAGGGCACAACAGAGAGAGGTAGAAATGAGAAAATGGAAGGTTAAAACATAGTTTGTAGAAAGAAAAGTGTCAAGTTCTGAAAAAAGGAAGGTTGATACTGTTCATCCTATAGCCAAAGGAAAATGTGAGAGACCTTTCAAGAAATCAAGACTAGTTGGGCTTGTGATTGGTACGCCTCCACAAGAACACCCTAAACCTAGTGAGACCTCACATGAGGACCCTGAAGCTCCAACGGAGCAGGAGAATGTTTAAGAAGAAGAAGACATTTATGAGAGCAGCAAATATAACATTGGCCAATCTTGCTAACATTGCAAAAGAATTGGAGGAAAAATAGAACTTCTTGTAGCATGAGAAAGAGGTCCTATTGCAAGAAGTCCTACAACAATAGCCAGAACCAGAGAAAGAGTTCTGATAGCCATACAAGAACAAGAGTCCCTACAACAAAAGGAAGATGAAACAACACCCTTGCAGCTAGAGATAACTGGATAGCCTGAGCCCATGCGGATAGTGCCATATGAAGAACCACAACCAAAAATACTAGTAGGAATCCATAATCCTCTTGATTTTACATTACATACAAAATTTTTAAATTTATGGAAGGAAATACAAAGAAGAGAGGAGGAATGGAAAAGGAAAAATGGAAATTGAAGGAGGAAATTCAAAATAAGGATGAAAAGATTGAGGATAAAAATGAAGAAATTGCCACCCTAAAGTAGAGAGTGGATGATATGGCAGCTTTGACACCAAAGATTCTGGAATGTAGGACCCCTCCAAGGGTCTATTCTCTACTCCTAAAAGAGAAATATATATTTTAAGATGTCAAGAACTACCTCAGGTTTGAATCCTTCTATTGACACCCCCATCGAATTCTTCAATGCTTATAGGATTGCTTCACTTGAAATGAAGAATTTGTTATGTGAATTTTATTTATATAATTATGTTGTCACAAAAGACCATGATTGGAATCTATTGTTGTATGTTGGGGATGTGCAATTGAGAGCATTCATGTCTTAGGTGCAAAATGAGATTAGTTGGGGACAACAACATGGTGCTTATAAGCAAATGGAATCTAATATCCCTCTACTTGTTAGAGCTTAAACAAGCAACCGAAGGGATATTTATAGAGAATGGCATAGAATACTACTCAGACCAAGTTATGGCAATAGGATTATGCCTTGGATTGAGGAAATTTACAAGTATGAGGTAAAGATAGAATCAAAGGAGGAAACCATGAGGAGATGTTTGTCACAAAGATGGAATAGCTTGACTAATGAGCTAAAATAGGCTGAGCCTCATTCCATCCATAATTATTTTGTAGCACTAAAAATAATTGATAGGAATATTGATATTCAGAGAAAACAGAGGCAACTTTGGCTTCCCCTGACTTTCCGTCCACCCATGCTCATGTGGCCCATGCCAAACTTCAGATTTTACCAGCTTGACATTGTTGTAGAGAAGCAAAGATGGAACATGTTTGATAGATTGGGAGGATTCTATTGGGATCTCAATTCACACACTACAACCACTAATGTTGGACAACTCTCAGTTGGAAATTTCAGATCCTTGACCAAGTAGAAGAACAACTCTTCCCCTATTGGAGGACCAACAAAATGTTAGGTTGGAGGGAGTTATGAGCCTAGTTTTTGGTCTAGTTTTGGGTAGAATTCATAGTCTATTTTTTGGTTGATGTCATGAACTTTGATGATTAAATGTTGGTATTTGTATAATATTTCCCTCAAACTATTGAAATTTGACATTATCCTATCTCTACAAGCTTTAATGGCATTTGGCATATTATGTGGGTTATCTATATTGATTTTTCATGTGATTAATGAATGATTCTTAGAGTGGTTATAGATGTGTAGTTATTATGTGTACTAACTTTTCCATATAGATTTAATGTGCTAAGTTGAGAAAGACACCACCAGCTAAGGAATCACTCCAAGTCAAAAGGTAGCCAACAACAAAAGATTCTTCATGCAACTGAACGTAACCACCTTATAGTGGACCTTAATGATTGAACATGCATGGGTGTTACTGCTATGTTGAATCTATGTTTGTACTTGCATGTCTGACCAGATTCCACGCATGTGTAACTGCCATCACTCCACTTTCCCCTATTTTCCCTAAATGGAATCTTCCTAGTCATAGAGTTGAATACCTTGTTTAGATATAGTATAAATAATGATTTTATGCTCCTTCTTCAAAAGGTTTCACAATTTGATATTGTACTCTCATTCTCCAGTTTTTGTGATAAAAATACATTACTCTCTTGTATGCATTATTTATAGTGAATAAAGTAAAGTTATGAGTTCAAACACTTGAGTTCTTATTATTTTAGAGGATACTTATCCAAGGGGGGCCACTTGGTGAGTAAGCTATCTTCTTAGTTTAGTATTAGTTTAGTATTAATTGTTTAGCACTTAGAAATTTGGCATCGATTGTTCCTACAGCCACGAGAATTCCATTTTGTGGCTGTTCCTATAGCCAAAATAGATATAGTAGTGTCTTGTTTGTTGCTTAGATTTTTATTCCTATTATGCATTTCAACTTAGCATAGTCATTGATTGATATTCAACATTTGTCTCTTTCCCATTCAAGCAATTTACTTTTAGTATTGTGTTTCTTAGTTGTAGAATGCAACGGCTACTTTGAGTTCCTAATGCACATACTGTGTTGACCAATTTCAAGTTCACATCCCTGGGTTGACAAGTTAAATGCACCTTCATGATTATTGAAATAAATATCCAAGTTAGATGTCCAATCTCTGAATCATGGTTGTAAAGGCTTAGTTATGAAATCATTGTAGAAGGCCAACATTCTCTATCCCATTCCTAGAAAGGAGTTTTTGTCTTTATAGCAGCCACTTGGTTATTATTTTTTTACTTGTTTGAGGGGAATTCCATTGTAAAAATCCCATATTCTACTTCTTGATAGGTTGATAGCCATTTTGAGTTGTGGATTCAGAATTTTCAGGGTGACTAGGGGGATTTTTCACATCATGACCACAAGTCAAATTTTGATAATCATGAAGAGTTGTACATAATTGTGTAAAGGATGGAAATCTCAACATTTCAAGTTTTCTTTGGAGTTTATCTTGTAATTCTGCAATAAACATTCATTGGAGATCGGTGTTAGGAATCTTAATGTTGACTTGTGAATAAAGTGTTTGGTATCTTTCTATGAAATCGGTCACTTTCTCATCCACTTTTTGTTTGCATGCCATTAAATCAGAAAGGTCCATCATAGGATCCATGTGAATATGGAAGTTATTGTAAAAGGAATCAACAAGTTCATTGAATGAACCAATTGAATTATTTGGTAAAGAGGAGAACCAGTCCAAAGCAGTTTCCTTCAAGGACATAGGAAATAGCTTAGCCAAGATTTTATCCTCAAATATGAAATCACTACACAAGACCATAAAAGAGGAAACATGGCTAAAAATATCTCCTTTTCTACCATATTTCTTGAATCAAGGGACTTCTATACCTTGTGGAATTTGTGCTGTTAATATGTTGAAGGATAACGGATTGTATTTAATGTATTGCAAAGGTTGATTGTTGTTTTAATTCAAGGTTGCAAATTTTTGTTGAAGGGATGCCATAGCTAGAAAAAGTGAGCTAATAATGGGGTCATTTTGGTTGTAAGGTTGAGGGGAATAAGGTGGAGTGGTGTATGTATGCAAAGGGCTAGTGAATTGCAAGTTGGTGAAGTTGGATTGTTGAGGAGCTATTGTATTCGAATGGATAAAGGTAGAAGGAATTCTTGTGGGAATACCTAAGGAAGTGTACACAATGCTACTAGGTATGATTGTTGTGGTAGTTTAAAAGGTTATTATAGGTTGGAGGGTTGATGTAGGTTGAAAGGTTGTGGTAGGTTGGAAAGTTGTGGTAGGTTAAGTACTAGTGTATGTTGGAATGGACATTGGCATTGTAGAAGATGGGATTGGAATTCCACATTGGCCCCAAAGCTTGAGTGAAACTAGGGATGGTAGGGATAGTGTTGGTAGCATTAAGTACATTGGTTGTGGGAGGTAAAGTCATGGGAAATGAAGTGTGCAAATTATAATCCATGGAGGGTTGATTATCATTACTATCAAAAAGAGAGTTAGACAACCCAAGATCCACAACAAGTGAGATGACATGGGATGACATGAGCCTTGAACTATGTCCTACAATAGTATTGCTAATAGGACACCAAGTTGTAAAGCTCATACAAGTTGTACAAACCTAGTGTGCAAACCCTAAATGAAAAGAGGCAATGCAATGACCTAGAATGAAATGCAATTTACTAATTACACAATGCAATAAACTAAAAATGTAATGTTTGAATGCAAATTTGAGATTTGATAATGCACTAAAATGAATCAATTTAAGTAGATGCAATGAATTTAATGAAATAGCAAATAAAAAAAAACTAAAACAGGAAAGTAACAGTAGCAAATAGAAGCCTAGAACTAAGATTTAATTTTCTAGAAAATGTAGATTAGTAACTAACAGGGACTCATTCGCTAGTAAGGATGAATGGGTCTTGGTTAAGTATTTTTGGAATGTTTCTGTTGATTTCTGAGTGATTTTTAATGATTTTTCAGATGCCAAAAGTTTTAGGTTTGACTTGATCAAGGAATAATTCACCAATAAAGGTGAATGGGTCCTGGTTAGGTATTTTAAAACTATTTTTGAATGATTTTCAATATTTTTGTATTGTCTTTCAATTCCAAGTCTGAGACAATTACATTCAATTTCATATTTTCTAGAAATGAAATGAAATAATGAATGCAAAGACCTAATTTGAAATTCATTGTTGATTTTTATTTTCAAATTTAATTTTATGAGATCTCAATGATATGTGCAATGACTGATTTGTTTTTGTATTTTTCAGATTTAGATAATGCAAAACAATGCAAGTCTAAACCCTAAATGAGATGCAATTTTGAATGCAAAGTAAGAACCCCTAAATGAGATCTAATTCAATGCAAATATAAATGAAAATGAATGTAAGATATAACCTAGGATGCAATGAAATACTTCAAAAATAGAAAATTGCAATATTCAATAGGTCGGTTCACCAAACTGTTTAGTGGAGAAATTAGGGTTTACCACTATGAATAAGCAAGATGATAAACTACGAATGTTCTCCCTCCTAAAAAAATTAATTATGAGAGCCAAAATGCCTAAATAACAAGCATAAATAAATCCTAACTATTATAACAACTATGAGGGGAGTTTTTAGAGCTCAAAGTGATGTGTACCTTGCTATATGAAGGCAATTTTTAGGGAAAAAAGGACGCATTCGCCTTTAGTGGAAAATAGGTCCCTGCTAGGGTTTATGAAACTAAGATTTGGGTTTTGTACTTCAATTTTTTCACTCTCAAATCCTTAGTTTTCAGCTCCCGAAAAATTGTAACTAATTTTGTAGCCTCGATTTCGTGTTCTTATACTATGAATGACAACTTTGCAATTTGACAATTTTGAATTTTGCTTCAAACTTCTTCTCCACTTGATCTTAAACCTATTAATCTAAAAACACACATTGAAGGGAAGAAAAACTTGTTTATTTTTAGTGAATAGGGGTTTTCCTAAGTCAAACCCCTTGTAAGTAATTAAACAAAATGATGAAATAATGAAATTGAAGCATGAAATAATGGAATATTGATACCTTGGAAGTTGTCTTGGAGTGTAAATCTATAAAATAACCTATCGTGGCCATGAAGAATATAGATCTTGATCTCAAATAAGATGTGAAACAATGCTTGCAAGATGGATCTTCAATGCTACATCCACAATCTTCGCTCAACAACATGCATGAATGCACTATGCCTTTGTCATGATAGAATGATCTTGAATAGCTGCAATAAACTCTTGATGATCTACCTTATAATTCCTTTGAAATGCTATTGAAGTGCTCTAATACTTGAAAACTTGAATGCTTAGCCCTCTTGTAAACTTTTCTAGTATAAATGATTTGAATTAACCCCTTATTTATACTAAATCTAGAGATTAACCTCAAAATTCAAAAAAATCAAGCTAACACCAGATCTAGGATAGAAATTCATTAGAATCCTACCAAAATTAAATTCAAAAATGGGTGTCCTAATTAAGGAGGACCCATTACCCACTAAAGGAAAATGGGTCCTAGCACAAGTTTCCAGGACCTTGCTTTGGGAGGTGAAAAGAACATCAAAAACCCATGTCAAATATGCAAAGAAATGGGACTCCTATTAAGGGAAGACCCATTTTCCACTAAGGAAAATGGGTCCTAGCACCATTTTGCAAGACCTCAATTTTTCCAAATTTAATGTTATGCAATTTGAATACTGGGTGTCGAGATGGATCCTCAAAAGGTGTCATAAATAAGGCTTAAATTTTAATTAAAGGGGCTAATTAAACTCAATTAACCACAATTAATTAATGAGACCCTAAATAAGTGTGCAAGTGTGTTACAACACTCTACAAAACCATAAATAAGGTACAAATTAAGTACATTTTTTAAAAAAGGGGCCCTAGATTAATGTGAATTTGTACAACACATTACAACACTAAACCAAAGCACAATTAGGTTAATTCAACATCAATTATTTCTAGATTAAGGAAAAGGGATACTTTTTCCATTACTACACTTCCCTAAAAATGGTTTAAACACTTCATTCATTAACCTCATAAATGTGTTGGGTGCATTTGTTAACCAAAAGGGAATTACTAACCACTCATACAACCCCTCTTTGGTCTTAAAAGTAGTCTTCCATTAATCACCCTCTCTTATTCTAATTTGGTGATATCCACTGTTTAAATCAATCTTTGTAAAATACCTAGCCTTTCCCAAACAATACATGAGATCATCCATTCTTGGTAAAGGAAAATGATACCTTATTGTTATTTTTTTGATGGCTCTTGAGTTCATGCACATCCTTCTTGGGTGCTAACACAACTAGTACCACACATGAGCTAAGGCTCTCTCTAATCAGTCCTCTTTCCAATAGTTGTTGCACTTGCTTGTTGATCTCAGTGTCAACCTATATGTTTCCTTGTTAGAAAAACTTTCCCATGGAATCAAATCAATGTGATGGTTGATGCTCCTCATAGGTGGTAGTCCTTCCATAAAATCCTTGGACACAATTTCATCAAACTCTTCAAGAAGCTCCTATACTTCTAATGGCATGTCACCACTATCCTTTTCTGCATCTACTTGTAGCTTCTTGGGAACTACTACAAATCATAGTTTCTCCCCTTTACTCTCTTTCAAGAATTGCTTCCCTGTCAATAGAAACATTCTTGGACCACATTCCACCTCTTCTTCCTTAGTTTCCAATGGTGTAAGAATATGTTTTATTCCATTTTTCTCTAAAGTATAGGTATTTTCACTTCCATTATGGATTTCCTTCCTATCCAACTACTACCTTCATGAAGTGGAGAAACAACCCTCCTACCACCTTACTTGATGCATATGTAGAGGCTGTGAAGGTTAGAACTACTTTAAGACAACATTTATTTAGGCCTTTACCATCCCTAGGACCCACTACTCACCCCTGGTAGGTCCAAACCCTTAATCAGGCTCTCACCAATCACACTCCAATCATGAGTCTAGTGCCTATGTTACCTATGGTTCCTCACCTAGGACCTCATGTGAATGAAGTTCCACCCGTAACTAGTTACCCTCAACAAAATGTGAATCAACCTCTTCATCCACAACATTAGGCTAGTTTTCCTACATATCTACAAAATTCTAAAGTATTGAAATAGTCATTGAATGCTAGTACTATAGTAGGATATCACCAAAAAAATGCAAATCAACCCCCATATAGAAATCCTAACAAGGAGAGATTGGATGAATTGACTGAACAAGTGAAGAAGTTGAATATGGAGGTAACTTATTTGAGAAACTAGAACAATCAGTTCTAGGCTACTCAAAGAAGTATGCAGTCCAATCATAATAGAGAAAATTGAGAAATTCAACAAGGACAACATTTTGATAGAGGTCAGCATCCCAAAAGAGGATATAATAATGATAGAGGATAAAATTATGATAAAGGAGAATCTTCAGGCCAAAACTTTGATAGAGGCTAGGTTGGTGGACAAGGGTTTGACAGAAGATAGCTGCCTAGATAGAACATGACTTGGAATACAAGGCCTAACAATGCAAGTGTCCCCACCCCATTGGATTATCAAGTCAATCAAGAAAATCCTCCAAGTGGTGTATATTTAGCTGAGGCTACTTTATCAAGATGGTGTAGGCTCCATAAAACAAGTCAATATTTTGAGTTAGACTGTCCAAAATTTTAGACAATAGCTTCAATCTTCTAGTATCAGGTGGAGAACAATGCAAGTAGTTATGAGATGGTGTCATCTACTCCCTATGATTCATCAGTGTTGGTACTCAATCATGCTCCTTTTCCACAAAGCAAGGACAATGTACCTGAGGAAGAATCAAACTAGCTTAAAGAAGAGGTGGATCAGGTGTGCAATGGAGATGAGATTACATAGTTATTCAATGAATATCCCATGAATGATAATGGCCCCAGGGATGAAGAAGAATATTATATTGAAGAGATGCAGACATTCCAATGACTTGTTAAAAAATATGATCCGATGGACCTACCACATAGGTGTCCATAGGATGGAGGCCCCTTCACAACCTTTATTCCTCCAAATAACTTTACTACACCTCCAGACCCCAATGCCAACAATAATCCAAAATATCCTCAGGTGTCTAGGCAGTAATTATGTAAAGATCAAGGACCTATGGATATGTCAAAGGGGTGGAATATTGAAGCAAGTAAGGATAAGGTGGTGGAATATCCAAAAGAGGCCCCTACTAAACTGAGTGTAGAACAACTAGCCATATTTGTTATAGAGGAACTCAAGAAGCTAAAGGTTAGCCTCTCTGCATTTGAGTTATTGAGAGTTCCAACTATTAGAAATGTAGTTCTAGGAGCTTACAATGCAAATTCAATATCACAAGATAAATCAGCTAGTGAGAGTGTCAATAAAGCATCCAGTTCTCAACCAGTAAAAGGCAAAAACTAGACTTATAGTTAGATTCATATGCCACTTGGACATAAAGGGAAAGAGAAAGATATAACTCAAGTGGCTCAAGTGGATACTCCCGTGACTCTATTCCAGGGGAAAATAGACACTCCTCCATTTCTGATCTCTATTCGTATATTTGGTAAGAACTTGCACAATTGTTTGTTGGATTCGAGTGCTTCTACCAATGTAATACCTTTTGGTGTCTATAGATCCCTAGGTATTACTCCTACTAATTGCCAAAAGAAAGTTACTCAACTAGATAGAACTGAAGTTAATGTTGTAGGAGAATTAAATATGATTCATATGCAGGTTGCCTTTCACCCTAGAATTCAACAAGTTATTAATATACAAGTGGCTGATATACCAAATGCTTATTGTTTGATTCTGGGAAGAGACTTTACCAGGGATCTGAATGGATATGTCTCAACCGATCATTCTCATATGTGGCTTCCCTGGAAGGGAGTACCAAATCATATCAGAATTGAAAGAGAACCCAGGATGAAATATATGATCACAAAATATTAGAATACCTCCAATGAAATATTGATATCAGAGGTGAGTATGGGTAATTACTTACTTGCAGTCCCTTTTGAGGGGTCAGATGTAGAAGAGGTCCTTATGCTGCATACAATGCCTATTGATCTCATAGTAGAATCTAGTAGTACCAAAGCTTTGGTGGAACTGGTTGAAAATGATGATGATCCTAAAGATAATCAACTTAGCTTGTTGGACAATTTTCAAGAATTCATTCAGAAATGTATTGTAGATCAGATTCATCTAGGTAGAGGAATGAATTTTGAAGAATTACTCTTTCCCAATTGGTGTAGGGTTCACAATGCCTCTCACTTAGAATTGGAATGTTGCTTGTTCCAGACAGCAGTAGAACAGGTGTAGAATTGTATCAATCCCACTCCAACAGTCAGAATTAACATATAGATTATTCAAGAGAACCCTAGAGGGAATAGAGTGATGCTATCTGAGGAGCCCTCTAGCATTAATAGTGCAAGAGATGCATCAAGGAAGTCTGCAGTTGCTGGTTGTTGGACCTTAAGATTTGACAGATCTAAATTGAAGCAAGGAGTTGGGGCGAGATTTGAGTTAATCAGTCCAAAAGGTAAAAATTTCTTTGTTGCTCATAGAATTTAGTTTCATTGCACTAATAATGTAGTAGAATATGAGGCTTTGATTCATGGGTTGCTCATGGCACTAAAGAAAAAGGTCAATATTTTGTAAGTCTTTGGGGATTCTCAGTTAGTGGTTAAGCAAGTTAGAAGGAAGTACTCGTGTCATGAAAAGAAGATGACCAATTATAGGCATAGACTATGGGACCTCATTGAAGGATTTGATGCCTTCAACATTTAGTTGATACCATGTAATAAGAATCAAACAACAAATTCCCTTACTCAGGAACCTAGTACATTGCAACCTTTGTCTCTCTTTGGATTGAAGAAGTTTACAGTGGAATTAACGCCAGTGCCTTCAATACCTAACAATGTTACTAATTTCTAGGTATTTGAAGATGATAAATATATTTTGGATTTTATCACAAGTTTAGATGTCTTTGTTTCTCAGATTATTGATGAGACTAAACCTTAAGAAGCAGAGATGGATTTGGAGGAAGTGATTAATTTGAAGACTAATACTATTCCTAGAGGAATGATGCAGCTAGAAGGATTTTTTATTTGGATAAGGCTAGAGATCAAGAACAAGATACCAAGAAAGAATCCATCAGTGGACAATATGAAACATATAATATGGGGACTCAAGATGATGTCAAGAATGTCTTCATTGGAAAAGTGTGTACTCCAAAGGAGAGGAAAGAAATAATTGATGCATTAAATACATATCAGGATGTGATAACTTGGAGTTATGAGGACTTGAAGACCTATGACACATCAACTATAACTCACACTATCCCTCTGAAGCCATGAGTAAAACCCTTCAGGAAGAGGAAAAGATTGATTAATACCTTGTTGGAGCCCATAATTCAAAAGGAAGTGCATAAGCTATTGTCTGCCAGAATCATATTCCCAATTAGGCATTCAACCTGGGTTACGAATCTGGTTCCTGTGAGAAAGAAGAACGATGAAATTAGATTGTGTGTGGATTTCAGGAACCTTAATAGAGCATCAAAACAAGACAACTATCTAGTCCCTTCACTAGATGAGGTGCTTTATATTTTCAATGGGTCTCAGATGATGTCTTTTCTAGATGGTTACTCTAGATACAACTAGGTTATAGTGTAATATGAGGATAGGCATAAGACTGCCTTCACCACAAAGTGGGCACTTTTTCCTACAAGAGAATTCCCTTCGGTTTGATTAATGTTGGAGGCACATTCTAGAGGCCTATGGAAATTTCCTTTAAGGACATAATTAATAAATTCATAATCATTTATATGGATGATCTAACAGTATTTTCCAAGAAGAGAGGTGATCACATAGAAAACTTGTGCAAAATGTTTTAGAAGTGTAGAGAATTCGACATCTCTCTCAATCCAAAGAAATGCATCTTTGGAGTTACTGAAGGAAAATTGTTGGGACATGTTATCTCATAGAAAGGCATTGCAATTGACCCTGAGTGAGTGGAAGCCATACTTAAGATTCAGTGACTAGCTAGCAAGAAAGAAATGAAGTCATTCTTTGGCAAGATTAATTTTGTAAGGAAGTTTATCACAGGATTTGCAGAAATAGTCAAGCCATTGAATGCTATGTTGAAACAGGAAGAAAAAGTTGAATGGAGTACAAAAGCTAAGGAAGCATTTGTAGAAATAAAAAGGGCTATTGTTGAAGGTCCAATTTTGGTGAGTCCTGATTATGATAAGCCATTTTACATATATTCATTTGCTTCTAATCACTCCTGTGTTGACATGTTGACTCAAAAGTCTAATTAAGGGACTGAACACCCCATAGCATTTATGAGCGCACCATTGAAAGATGCAGAACTAAGGTATCCAAGTGTGGAGAAACAAACCTATGCCTTGGTCAGAGCTGTGAAGAAGTTTAGGCACTATATTTGTAGGAACAAGGTCTTTGCAATAGTTCTTGATCCTGTAGTCAAGCTGTTGTTGATGCAAAATTAGTTGGGAGAATGTTGAGTGAAGTGGGTGACCATGTTGTAGGAATATGATATTGAGATTCAACCCATGAAGCTAGTAAGAGTGAAAGGTCTTACAAGAACAATGGAAAAAATGGGCCCTAACCTTGTAGCCCAGCAATACAATTTTGAATATGTTTCTCCAGAGAACTGGTATGATGATATCATTCACTATCTTTTGAATCAATGGTGTCCTGACCATCTTAATGCAATACAAAGAAGGGAATTAAGTTTGAAGAGTGATAGTTTCATGTTGAAGGGAGCTGTCTTATACAAAAGGAACCATGAAGGTGTATATTTAAGATGTTTGGGACAACAAGAGGCCGAAAGGGTCACGACATAATTTCATAGCAGATATGGTACTGGCCATGGATCTGCACCTTCCACAACAAACTTGACCTTGAGGTCTAGTTATTATTGGCCTACATTGTTCAAGGACACACACAATCATGTCAGAACTTTCCATGTGTGTCAAATTGCACCAACTAGGGAAAAATATGCAACACTTCCACTTCAACCAGTCTTTGAGGTAAAACCTTTCGCATAGTGGGGAATGGACTTCATAGGTCCAATCAATCCACCTTCTTATGTGGGCCACATGTATATTCTCACTATCATTGACTATTTCACATGATGGAACTGAGGCTCTTGCATGCAAACAATGTACTTTTGAAGTGGTAATCAATTTCATTGAATCAGGTATTATCAATCACTTTGGATGTCCTTTGTCTTTGGTTTGTGATAATGGTCCTGCATTTGCATCACTGGAATTTTATAACTAGACCTTTGATCATGGGATCATAATAAAGTTTGCATTCAATTATTACCCGCAAGGTAATGGTTTGGCTAACTCTTCTAACAAAAACCTCTTAACAACCATCCGTAAGCTATTAGAGAAGAATCCCAAGGATTAGCACACTCAGCTTAGATTTTCTCTATGGGCAGATCATACAAGGAATAAGACTTCCCTAGGAACATCTCCTTACCACCTTATGTATGGCCTAGAACCTGTATTTCCTATTCAATTAAGGATCCCCACTTTGTAGTTTATTAATGAATATTATGATGAAGAGAACAGGCGTGAGGCCTGCTTGGCAGAGTTGTTGCACCATGAAGAAAGAAGAGATGAAGCTTTAGAAATTTTTTCCAAGCATCAGGGCATAGTTAAAAGATGGTTTAATAGGAGAGCCAAGGTAAAAGATTTTTGAATCTCTGACTTGGTTCTCTACTAGGATAAAGCCCATGACCGTAAGGGGGAGCATGGTAAATTTGATAAACTTTGGCTTGGCCCTTATCAGATTTTAGAGATCCTGGGAGATAATGCTTTTCGCTTGAAAACCCTCGTTGGGGAAGATATCCCACTACTTGTCAATGGGCAGTACTTAAAGCATTATTTCCAATCTTGAGTTGTTTACAGCTCCTTTCTTGTACAAAGTTAGAATAGGTTTCTTTTCTTTTTTGTTTTCTCTGCTTTTCTTTGGTTGGAGTAGGTTTCCATTTCTACTTCATTGTTGGTTTGTTTTTGGTTTGGTTTGTTTTTGCTCTGCTCTTGCTTTGGGGGTTTTCTTGTTTTCTTCTAGGTGTGTTGCACCTGCATGAAAATCATACCATTCTATGGGATTGTTCTGAATATTTATTTTACAAACTTCAATCTTTTTCCAGAATCAGTTGGTGAAAGTCCTCTATTTGGTGTCACATGTATTAAGTGTTTTGAGTGGATAAGCTAGGGGATTAAGTTAAATTTGGAATGTATTTGGGTCTTACATTTTACACAGATCTTTTAAAATTCCAAGGTTGCATGGGGTCCTTATGAAGTTTGCTTAGGTGAAAAATCTTATGTTTTGCTTCAGTGCCACTGTGGTTCCCAGCCCTGAGTGTAAACTTCATTGTTCACAGGTTGAAACAAGAGTGAAAAGAAAAGAAATATCAAAAAGAAAAAAAGATATATTGAAAATGAAAACAAAAAACTCAACTTATCAGGAGTATCCAAGTATCTCTACTGGGGCTATGGACACTTGGCTGGTAGTAGAGCTATGCTTGGGAGGAATCATAGCGATAACCTTGTCGAGGCTATGGACACTTGACTGGAAGCAAGGCTCTATCTAGGTTTCTTTTGGAGTTTGAATCTTTATGTAGCCTAGTCAGACTAAACTTGATCCTCATTACAACCAAGGAAAATAGGGATGAACACATATCCACACACTTTGACCCTAGTACAAGAATGGTTTTCTTATCTTTGCATTTTGAAACTCTGCCATATTGATGACCTGATGCAGGGACTAAAACTAGAGATTTTGTGTTCTTGATTCCAGTTTGTCTTTGAAATGCTCTGGAGAATTTTCCTAGCAGAGTCACCATTTGTTGTGCAGTTTTTTGCACACACACCCCGCTGAAAGCAAGGACCCTCTTTTTCTTTCGTTCCTAGTGTTTTGGCCCTTTGGTTTTTTTTGAGGGTTTGTTGCCTTAATGTGTACTTGAATGATTATCTTATTTGTGCAAATGCCCCCTTCTAGGAAGCACTTTGAAAATATAATGTTCTAAACTCCTTTCAAGTTTTTGGCTCTTTTCAAGAAAATTCCCTCTGGATGGAATTCCCTGGATACTTTGAAAACCCAGTGGCTGATGTTTTGCACTATTTTCCAGAAATTCTCTTACCTCATGGAATTATGCATGGATCAGATTTTCCTAAAATTTTGTCTCCTTGTTGAATTCTCGAATTGCATTTGGCCTATCTTGTTGATTGCATTAATGCTTGGTGGTATGATTCTTATGGCTAGTATTTAGTGGATTTTGGAAGATTTCTTGCTATCATTTGCTTTGCATTACCATTAAGGATTTTAATGTTCAGTGCTTGATTGATTTGCTGGCTTGAGTGATTGATTCAAGGATTTATCGAAGGATTTCTTGCATCTTCAATTGCTTGCTAGGGTATTGAAGTTTGTTTCCAGCCATTGCTATAGTTAAATTCACTTCATTCAGGTATGTTGCTCTAGCCTTACTTGTGTTTCTTGAATATAAATGATTTTTTGATGCTTTCAAAGCATTTTGAATTTGGGTTTTGCATATTTTAGCATCTGACGTTTAAATTAGGGTTTGGTTTTTCATTTTATGAATGTTGATGGCCCAGTCACTATATTCTCTTGTTGATCAATTAGTTTAATGGTGCATAGAATTCTCATGTTGCATTTTTGAGAATTCTCATGTTGCATTTTTGAGCTCAACCCTGTGTGCATGGTTGTTTCCATTTTGTTGATTTTAGGGTTTTTTGAGCTTGTGTGATTGTCAGCCCTGAGTGACTTTGTGAGCATATTTTTGATTTCATTTAGGTGAAAATCACATGTGTCTCCTTTGAATAACCCATCCGCGAGCTTAGTAAGAATGGAAATCAAAATTTGAGCTAACTCCCCTGCGTTAATGGAAAATTTTAGGGCTTAAGCTTCAGAAATTGATGATTAAATTTAAGGCATCACTGTCCCTCACCAATTTTCCTTTGAGAATGTTGGGAACCAATGGATAACTGATAGGAGACTTGAATCAAATCAGATTCGAGCCCAAGCACCTTTAATTTGTGATCGTTTGATTATTTTGGGCAAACTCAAGAGAAATAGTAATTTTTGGGATTTCGTGGTCTTCGCGGAATTCCCACACCTTCAAAATTTCCTGATTTTTCCTTTGTCTGCTCGTTTTCCTAGATGTATGCAAAAGCCCATAATTTCGTACAATTTTTGGATTTCCTTCTTGGGAAAATTTTCTTGAAATTGTCTCAGAGTATGGAGAATTTAGAGGATAATGAATTCAATGTTATGGGTTTAGCATCTCATGCTTGATATTAATAATTTAAAAGATGTTACATTCTTTTCTTCCATTTTGTGGTGAGTGATTCTTGATATTCACACTTAATCGTTAAAATCTACCTAGCAGGGATTTTCCCAGGTTTCCTAGCTAGCTTGATTTCCCTGGATGGCTCAAAATCCCATATTTCTTAGTAATGGTGCTTTATTTTTAAATTTAAGGGATTTTGATCTTTGCTTTGGGTTGGTTGATTATGGTTGGCTAAACCTCTTGATATTATAAAGATGAATTTATTGTAGTTCCTTGTTGGATGTAGGCTGAATCGAGTAGAGAGATGGCTAGCAAGACAATGGGAAAGTAGACAGATTCAAGTGTTGAAGGATCTTCACTCTCAGAAGTAGAAAGAATTAAGCTAGACATAAAGAGTAAGGTTACTGAGTCTAAGTTTTCATCCACTTGGTCTGAAATTGGTGACACCAATGTGGGTAGATGGGATTATGAGGAATTCAAGGAAAGAATGGCACAATAGGACCCTCCATTGTTGGCCAGGAGGTTAGTAGAATCAACATTGGCTCATGTGGCTAGTTTTCCCCCTACAGTTCAATGCTATGAGTTGGAGTTAGAATGTGCCAGACACTATGACAGGGGCACATAGAGGGTGATTGGTCCTCAAGGTAGGGTGATAGGTTCGAAGAGTGCTAGAGTCTTTTAGAATTTGGTGTTCTTTGTTATAGTGAGAATGGAGGAGAAAACTGAGTATAATTGGGTAGGCATCATAAGTGCCATGATACATGATCAGTTGTGCAATGTGCTACAGACAAAGAGCTTCACTATGACTTCCTATTTAGTTCATGCACTTGCAAGGTTCCACCCTTACAAAGGACTGAGTACCAGAGGCACCTTTGGGTAGGATGTAATATATGAGGTCTATCCATAGCTAAACCTAGGCAGCTCTAGCTATAAGAGGGTGAATGATGCATTCACCATGTACATCCTTAGGATGCTTCAAGGTGTAGAGCATGTTAGAATGTCTGACGATGCTAAGGAGTTGATAAAGAAGTATGGAGCTTGGTTTATACAGCTCTCCACCTTTTCTTACATCGGGGTAGATGGTTGTTAGACAACCCCTTATAGACTTTCTAGGTATCCTACTGATTACCTCATACTCTTGGAAGTCACAAGGAAAATATGTGACTTTGATGCTATAGTCAAGAAGGAGAAGCACAAAACAAGATTTAAAAATGACTTTCCCCTTAGGATAGGTCACAATGAGGCCTTCCCTTCTATACAGATGACACATTTCTCTAAGGAAGAGATGAGTACTCTGGGTCTATCCTTCCATTCTAAAAGGTCTAGATTTGATAGGAATGGTGAAGCTTAGAAGAAGGCTAGTAGGGAATACAACCACAAAGATGATATAGAAGACTACTGGGCCAACTGCAAGGATGAGTTTGAGATTAAAAAGAAGAAATTCTCTAGGATTATAGTTGATTTAATTAGACTGTACAATGTTAAGGTCATGCCGAACCATATAGATGATGATGGGGATGTGATTCAAGGCCATGATTATGAAGCTGTGAAAGATAAATTAGTTGGAAAAATATACTAGCTATAGGAAGAAAAAATAGAATTGGAGCAAGTCATGGCCCTGGTGATTAAGTATACAAAGTTGTGGCTTAAGCACAAGAATTGGGAATTAGAAAGTGAAGGTGTGAAATGCACCTATGACCTAATAGGAGACTTGGAGTCCCATTCTACCTTAGAAGAGTCAGTTGAGCAAGACCCTAAGGGTAAAGCTAAGGGGTATTCTCCTTTTAAGATCAAGATCAAGGGACCTCAAGTAGAAGCTAAAAAGGAAAAGAAAAGTAAGCTTACTGCTAAGAGGAGGAATGTTGCTTCTAGGGAGAAGGTATCTACTCAAGGAGAGGAACCTATGGAGAAGGGAAATGAGGGTGGTGCTCCTATGCCTAAGAGAAGAAGAATAGTAAGATTGTCTCAAAAGAAGAAGGAATATTCTAAGGTAGAGGATGAAGCTGGCCCACCAGTAGTGAATGTGGAGAGTTCAGGAGAGAAAACACAAGTATATACAAGAAGATCAAGAACTTCTTCTCCCAAGGATAGTGTGCCAAGAAAGGATGTCCCTTTAGCTGCCCCTACTACAAAATGTCATGATGGTTCCCCTCCTCATGAAACTCATAGTGCACCGAGTGAATCTAAGGATGCAAAGGATTACGAAGACCAAGGAGAGGAAGAATTTTAAGAGGGTGCACTCTATAGTGCCGATGTAGAGATAGAAAGAATCTTGCAGTCCCCCTTAGTGACATATAAGGACTCACCTATCAGTGATGATGGAAATAGATCTCCTAAGAAATTAGAGATACCTAAAAGGATTCCTTCACCAATGCATAAGGAACAAGCTAAACATGATACAAAATAGGACGAAAATCTAGGAGATAAGGAGGAAGAGGGGGATAAAGTTGAAGAAGTTTCTGTTGGGCAGAATTTGAATGTGGATTCCTCCAAGGAACAGCATGACAAAGATAAGCAAGGTGAGCAGAAGTCAAATTCCACTACTCCTAGCTGGATCAGTGGCAGATTGAGGAGTAAACAAATTGTAGTGGAGGACACTCTCCCAAACTAGGATGATTTGTTGGCCAAAATTGGGAAAGGTAAAACAAAAAGAAAGGCTAGGGTTATTTCAAATATTAAAAGAGATGAAGAAAATAACATAGTGGTTCATGTTGCTACTCTTTCTCCTAATAAGAATAAGGATGATGTGACTAGTGGTGATTATAGTATACAAACTATCAACTTAGGGCCTACCTCCATGGAGCAGGAAATTGAAGAATATGAAGGCTCTAGTGCTGCAATCTTGGGTAGATTGAGGAAAGAAGTGTAGAACAAGAAAGGGTTGAAGAAGGAGAATGAGAAATTTAAGAAGTATTTGTAGGATTTGAATAAACCTTCATAATCAATCAGCCATATCAGTTCTTCATCATCTACAGTGAATCTCTTGTCAGAAGAAACCATAACTGAGCTAGAAAGGATGAAAACTACCACACATGCCACACTAAACTGGTTGTAGAGGGTAGGAGCAAAGGGTGATGATGCAATCAAGGATATTCTGTCAACTAGTGGAAATTCCATTAGATCTGTGGAGTGGTTGAAAAGTGTGCTAGTTCAGGATAAAGAAGATATTGACCTCCTACTGTAGAAAACTAGGACTATCATGGAGTACACCGAAGAAAAGTTGGCTAGTGATGGAATCCTTCCTTCTTCTAGAGTTGTAGAACCTTGGGAATGGTATGAGGTTTTGTGAACCAGGTAGAAGGTGTTGAAGAAAGTGCATAAGCAAGGAAAGCAAATAGAGGGAACCTTGGGTGATATTTATAATAAGTGTATCTCTTTCTTTGAGATCATGATAGGAAGGAAAAGGTTTGCACCAAAACATTTAAATCTAGAACAACTTAGGAGATGGTGGTGAGATGTATATTCTCCAATCATTGATGACCTAGTTACTGAACATTAGCTAGAAGATGCAACCACTTACATTGTAGTTATGGATAAATATCAAGCCCTTAGAACAAATTGGGATAAAGTCATCAATCAATCAAGGGACGAGATTAAATCTATGGAGAGGAAATTTAAAGTGTTGGTTACTCTACCCTTGGCTGACTTAGATGGAATCTTCTTGAAGGTGCAAGATCAAATAGATAAAGATAGGGGAAAGAGCATTTAATATAGGGCTACATTGAAATTTGTGCTTCCCCATTATTCCTTCTTCATCCTTCACATGCATTGGACTGAATTACCTTAGAGATCCCAAGCTGACCTAGATGAGTCCCAATCATTTAATGCTATTTCATGTTGTTCTAGAACTACTTGGGCTGACTTGTTTGTTGCCATTTTTTATTGTAAACCCTAATTAGGCTGACATATCTTGGGGGTTTCTATAAATTTGGCATTTCCCCTCATTTGTAAGGGCTAGATAGTTTTACTTTGGAGTGAATTAAGCAATATAGCAAGAGTTAGAGTTAGAAGTTAGTTCATTTTGAGCAAGTCCTGTAACACAGATCAATGGAATTACTGTTGTTATTAGGTGATTCAATACAATTGAAGACATTTTTCTCTTGGTAAATTCTCTTGTGTTGATTTATCTTGCATGGTTCTTGTTCTATCTTTTGAGATTGCTCGAGAGATATTAGATATATGTTAGATTTAGAATTAGATATGATTCAATGGTGTTTATGGTTTAATGCTTGAAGTGTTTGTAGCAATCCTTGATCCATACTTTTTGCAACTAGCTGATTGTTGGTTGCTTTGCAAAGTTAGCCTAGACTTTAATATTCATTGTGCTTAGTTCAATTGTGAAGGTTTATTCATTTCAATTGCAATAGGGTTGTTTTGGATGAATTTTCATAATTTGAAAATATTTAATTCCTTAGAAGATTTCACTATTTCTGTAAGATTACAGATCCATCAGGGTCAATCAGAAATTAGTTTATGAGGGATTGGTCCATTTTAAGTGTTTCATCATTTGCATTGTTAATCTTAGGAGTCTCTCTTAAACCCTTATCTTTTTCTATTTATTTTATCATTTGGATTATTTTTAGGATTAAAAGTATCATCATATTGCAAAATTAGATAAGCTTTAAGATTCAATATTTTCTTGTAGTAAGGTCCCTTTGTGATTACTAGTATTTTCACATATTATTTTGGGTTGTTTATGCATTTTCAAGACCTGAAATTAGAGACCTTGGGGTTATCTCTTGAGGCTTGCCGATAGAGATTTACCTTTCAAGAGAGATATGATATTATATTATGTCTGAGTTGTTGTGCAGAAAACACCATCAACAATATGCTTCTTCCACATTTTGTAACCTTAACATGCCTAGTTCATCTTGAATATTCAACCTCAGTCCATTAACATACCTTGCTACTTTTTCATGGTCTAACTCATTATGACTAAATCTGATGAAAATTTTATAAAACTCCTTAGTATAAGCCTTCACACTCAACTCTCTTTGTTTTAAATTTTGTAACTTCTTGAGAAGCTCAATTTGATAATAACCAAGAAAAAATTTATCCTTCATTTTACTTACCATTTGATCCCATCTTGTGATCTTATCTCTCCCATTTTTTCTTCTCTTAGTCTGCATCTCTTTCCACAAGAGTGTTGCATGACCTTTCAACTTTTATTAAGCAACCTTTACTCTTTTAGGGTCCTCTACTACATCATACTTGAAGTATTCCACAATCTCTATTATCCATTCAATTAGTTCATCTGGTTCTAGACTTCATAAGAAGCTTGGGAATTCTACCCTTGTTCCTTTCCCATTATTGGAAATGGCTCTTACAAGCCTTGTTTCACTTGCATCCATATCTCCATCTACATTATCACCTTCTTGTCCATGCATCTCTAATCCTTCTTCATCATCTTCACTATCACTTTCTTCATGTGCTCTACCTCTTCTCATTCCACATTCTATTTTATTCATTGTTTCCGACATTTCCCTTAGGGTTTCCAATACCTCATTTATTCTTACTACTACTTCTATAGCTGCAACCTTTTCCATCCTTCTCCTTGGCGACATCCTACTACTCTAAATCTCCTTCTTACTACAATCTTCCTTACTACAATATCCCTTACTGCAGGGACACACCCATAGTTGACATTCAAAATGGACTACTCTAACCCCAATATTATACCACTATCTTTCTTCCTAGAGCTGCAGTTGTTCTCTGATACCACACTGATGGCACCCACCCCCTTGTAGGCACACAAAACCCATTTGAAAATGAGAAAATAGGTGGAAAAGGAAGGTTGTGTTGTTGTAAGAAACCTCAAAAAGCCTTTACAAAGGTTTACACATGAGTTGTAGGTTGAAAAATCAGTTTTGGAATCATAAAAACAACTGTAGGGGCATAAACTAACTTGCTATAAAAATAGAATGTTGTTGTGGGTACCCACAACACTAGCTGTAGGTGACTATTCAAAATTTTAGAAACATCAAATACTTTAAACTTGCAGAGAAAAAACTATAATTTTAGAACAATTACTTATAACAAAGATACTCATAAACACATGCACACATAGAGATGACAACTAATAAGAGGAAACGTTTATATTAACTTAAAAGTTCAAGTTTTAAACATGTATGCATGCATTTACATAAATATTTGTAGAATAGAGTACCCTCTATCAATCCTATTTCTTTCTTGTTGTCCTCCTATTCTACTACTAGCCTCTTTGAATATTTTCAAACATTCTTCTATTGTCCTCCAATATTCTTTGTTGTCCTCTTCTATTCTCCTATGTTTTTGTTGTTCTTCCCCTCTTTTCTTTGTTCTGTCTCCCTTACTTCTGTTGTTCTGTTCTTCCCTTCCAACTCACCAAAATCTTTAAGCTTCCTCTAAAAACTCCAAAAATCCTGCCTAAATCTGCTGCAACATTCAAAAACCTACATAAATGCCCCTAACTACCTCTTTAGATTTCAAAAACTCCTACTCATTTTTCCCTCTTTCATTTTTGTTACTGCTACTCATTAAATGACCACACAAGAAGGTAGTTGCTGCCTTAAAACAAAATAAATTTTAAATTTTAAACTCCTATTTATTCCCTTATGTGGCATTAGTTATGTAAAATAAAATATATATTTAGAAAAATGATGCCCCTGCATCACTAACTAAATAAGAGCTTGAGATAAAGACTGAATGGAGATCTTTTGAAAGCCTAGGTAAAGACTCCTTAAAGGACACTTCTTGCATTTCCTCCACAAAAAGAAGCTACTAGTATGTTTCTTTCTCAACTTACGAGATCATGTTTCCTATCAATACCTTCTAATCAGTGCTATTTAAATCTAACTATAGCTACAAAAATAGTAACTAAAGCAATATTTTCCAAGGTACCAACTTTAAAAGTAGAACCCATGCAAGAAAAATAAAAATAAAATCATATTGAAAAGGTCACAAAATTATTTGGAGATGATTTGGGTTTCTTAGATTTCACACCTACATTCATGGGAGAATACGAGATTACACACAAAATAGGAAAAGAGAAACAAACAAACATAGTATCAACACAAGCTAAGTCATCAAAAGCACATGAAGAGAACAAAGCTATACATCCACATATGAAGAGTGTGATCATGAGAAATTGCCAAATTTGAAAGAAATGGAAGAACATTATAGAACAAATTATGAACTTTTGAAACAAATTTGTTATAGTGGAAAAGGATGTGTTGCTAGAGAACAAGGTATCTATGTCCCTATAAAGCCTAACACTCAAGAAACCACTAGTGGTCTTGGTTATTATCCTTTGAAAGAAAAAAAAAAAGCATAAAAAAATCCTTCACTTAATACCAACACTATTACAAAAGTTTCTTCTAAGACAACTTTAACTTTGGTGCACCCAGAACTAATAGATACTACATGTGGGAATATCTCATTAGATATGCATAAAATTGATACTTTTTCTACTCATTATAACCACTAACATTAGTTGTTGCTCCTTGTCATGTGGTAGTTGTAGTATCATAGCATATTCACTACCATGCATGAGGATATAAAACTTAGCTTTATGTAATCATATTTCCTTTTTGCAAGGAGCAGCATATTATCATTCATTTTCAGCTCACCTTTTTCCCTTGGGGGGAAAGGGGTTAGATAGGCTTGTCCTAGTATGGAACTTGTCATTGCATCTTTTGGGCTAGTTGACCACCTTCCATGTATATACAAGAGCAAGCTTGGAATATAGACAACATACCTTAAGTTGGCTCATTGTGACATACTTTATTTCTATGTTATCTTTAGTGTTGTATTTTGGGGGTATCCCCTCTTCATGACATAGCTTCATATTGGTCTTTCCAAATAAGCTCACACATCTTTTTCTTTTTTAGCATATATCATTTGCTACTTTAAATTAATTGCTCACAACACGGTGTTAGCAATTTCTTTAAAGTGGGGGCATACATTCGCATGTTATCATTTTGGAGATCTTTGGACTATATTCTTATGTTTCATTGAGTATCTTCTTAATTTTTTTGATGTTTTTTCTTCTTGTTGGTGTCATTGGGTTTGATTTCCTCCAAGAGTGTGACCTTTATTGGCATACGAAATTCCTCTTAGTGGTGATTCTATGCATTGCATTCCCTAATTTTTGAATCTTTTATCCTAGACTTGTCCTCTCTTGGAGACATTAGGAATGATGTTCCCTAAGAAGAGACCTTACATGAACTAAGAAAAACCCCTTTGAACATGTCTTATCCTATTTTCATTTTTTTCATAAGTTTTTAGCATAATGTAGCTTGCTAAGCCTTGTGAAGCTCGAAGTTACAAACCCTTTTCATAGCCACCAAGCATAACACACTTTTCTTTCATGTGGTTCCTTGCTTGTTCATAAGTTATTAGCATAACATAGCTTGCTAAGCCTTATGAAGCTCAAAGTTCATATTGTGTGGTTCCTTATTAAATTTATCAAAGGTATGACTTTGGTATGGTATGGGAGCCTAATAATATTCTCTCATTTTCTACCCTTGGGGGCTCACCTAGTGTACAACGGATTTCACTAGCCCATGTGAGCATGCATTCTTGTTTGCATAGTGGACAATGAGTTCCACTTGTCAACGACTTTTTCAGACAAATAGTTGAGGCATAATCCACATCATGTTGGATAGTTGAGGCTTGATCCACCCCTTTCCTCTTTTCTCTTTCTTTCTTTTAGTCTTTAGCTTTGTATGTTTGTGTATTTTATCTTGTTGTTGCATATCATACATCTTGTGGGTGTTCCTTTGTGCTTATGTTTGTTTTTCATAGGATCTTGATCCTAGGGGATTGGCCACCTCCTTGATCTCTTTCATCCTATCTCACTAACATTGGTGCAATTGGAGCCCTCTTGATGTGTATTTGTCTAATTTAGTGTGAGTTTGACTTAGGTTCATCCTATCACTAAAGTGGGGGCTAAATGTAGCATAGAAATATGTATTCCTTTACATTTTTTTCACTTGTTTGGGCCCTCCTAACTAAAATGGACTTAATAATGCCTTAATTTAGTGTTGATAAAAGTACTCCTTTACATTTTCACACTTATTTGGGCCCTCTTAATTAAATTGAGCTTAATTATTCCTTAATAAGTCCTATTATTCATTTACAAGCCTAATAAATTACATATTTTGAAGGGAAACTACACAATAATTAATGCCAATTCATAACACTTCACATTGAGTAATGTGTGTTCTAGGAATAGGGACTTGGGACACATTCGCCCATGAGTGAATGGGTCCTCCCTAGGCTTTGGAACCCATTTTTAAATCATTTTTTGGTAGTATTTTTATGATCCTAGATTCAAATTTCAAAGTTCATCTTGTAATGTTTTAATTTTGGGAAATTAAGGATAAATGTCTAAAAATACAAGGTTATTTTATCAATTCAAAACATCTAATAGGGAAACTTTCATATGAGAAAATATTATTGTTAAGAGCATTGAAGAGTAGAATTATCAAGAACTTATTGCAACATTCAAGATCTCAAGCATCATTTCAAAGATATTTTCATTCATGCATGTTTTTGGAGCTAACATTCTGATGTAGGTTTCAAGATCTAATCCAAGCATTCAATTCAAAGATTCAAAGCAAGATTATAGCATCAAGATCCACATCCATTGAAGCCATTTCAAGCAAGTTCAACATCAATATTTTAGTCTTTCAAAGGTTTATTCAAGGATTTGGTGAGTTGCAACATTACATTTGTTCATTCATCATTCCTTCCATATTTTTATTATTTCATTTCAAGGTTTAGTTACCAAAATGGGGTTTGACCAAGGAAAACCCCCATTCACCCAAAAAAAAACATTTTTCTCTCTTGTGTGTGTGATTGCAGATTTAGGTTGAAAAAAAGTTGAAGATCTCAAAAGGATAATTTTGCAAAGTTGTATTTGTTGTCATCTCATAGAACTCAGGTCCCGAAACTTAGGTCCCTAATTTATTTCTGACTATCCAACTATGAAACTTGAAGAATTTGGAAGTAAAAATGTAGGAGAATATTAGGACCCTAAAAAATAAATTTTGAAAAGAACTAAAAATACCCATTCACCTATAGGAAAATGAGTCCTTAGATAGCTTCCAAAAACAGTGTTTTGTGATAGGTGCATAGTATTTTCCCTTCCCAAATTTTCCAAAAGTTTTACTGCTTCTATTAGTCTTATGTTTCATCTTTCAGATCCAACATTTACATCTCATAAATGAGTGCATTTCATATTTTTAATCTTTCTCCAAAAACTCATGTTCAGTCATTTTTGTCACTGTTTCTATCAAAAGACACTCTATAATTGATTTTGAGGTAGGTTTTAAGTGTCTTCCACTAATCCAATTTGCATGAAGTTGTTTGTTTCTATTTGAGTTATGTTGCATCTACATGAATTAGGTTTTAGGTTATAGATTTGAGGTCATTTTCTATCCTACTTTCATCTCCCAAAAGTGTTGTTTAGTCATATTTACCACGTCCACACATAAAGGAAATTTGTAGATCTTTCATAGAATTGACTCATCTAAGGGTTAAAACTGAATTCTCTCTTGGAGAACCTCATTTATTGAATGAAATAGAAAATAGGTAGGCTCATTACACCCCATTTTACCCTTTTTCTATTTATAGTAACTTTGGTGAAACATTCCAAATTTAGTATAAAACACTATGTGTTTTGAACCCTAACCTATTTTTCTATGTTTTAATAATAACAAGGTATATATGGTCAAAGTAGATGAAAAAAATAATAATTCACAAGTCCAAGATGATAATAACACTTCCAACTCTCTTAATACTTTGATTCCAACTTCAAAGGTAGAACATATACAAATTGATGATAATCCTAATTGTATTTCATCTAATTATGATAGGGGTTCATTAGATTTTACACCATCCTTTATGGGAGAGTACAAAATCTCACAATCTACTCCTAAGGAGTCTAATATTTTATCTTGTTCTACATCAACAGATTAAAAAAAATCATGCCATGATGGTGATGGAGGCTCTTTAACTTTTGTCCCTCATGAGTGTAAGACACCTAACTTTAAAAAACTTAAAAAAGATTTATGTGTTCACGAAAGAATCAATAATTGTCATGAGCATGTAGATATGATTTCTTCATTTGAGTTACAATAATTTTATGGGATTGGATACAATATTCTTTCTAAAAATGGATAAATGAAAATGGAATAAAATGATAGGTATCAAGTGAATTCTATACCATACTTTTCTAAATAGGGTCTAGGTTTCCAACCTCCATCACCATTTTCATCTAATGCTTTATCATCTACTTTATTTATGGCATGTTGTGGTAAGCAAGAAATATTTTCTTCACAAGAGAAAGGAATGTATCTTGTACTACTGAGCAAGAGCGTATCTTGTCAAGGCTTCTCAATTCTTGTTTGATTACTCTTCCTCTAAAAAAATGAAATAAATTTTATAAAAAAATCTCATATTGTGCATATCATCGATTGTATGGTCATTCTACAAATGAGTGTCATGCTTTGAGTAGTAAATACAAAAACTTAGTGATCCTGGTGCTCTTCCATGTGTTGATGCACCTAATCACTCTAAACAATAATGATCTTTATTTTATGGTGTTGCTCCTCACTATGTTGTTAGAATTTAGTAGATGACATAAAATAGTTTATAGTTAAATAAGTAAATTAACATACTATTGTTAATTTAATAAATAAATTTAGTTCAAGTAGTTATATTCTCATAAATAGTTTTTTACGAGAATAATGACTTTAAAATATCAATAATTTGTAATATTTTGTTGAGTAATGTGAATGACTGAATTTTGACTCAAGAGAAATCTCATTTTTTCCTCTCTCATTTCAATATGGTATCAGAGCAGGTTGTTTGATCTCTCTTTTTTCCTTCCATTATTTTTCTTTCATTCAAAGCAATTCATTCAAGGGCCAAGTAGTGCAAACCATGTGTAATAGCCATTTATGTCCATCCATCATTCTTGCATTTTGTCAACAAAGGAGCAATGGAAACCACATGCAAATATATGAAATTCATCATTCATTTGCATTTCTTCTCTCTTTCCATCTTGGTCACTCCTTCCATCATTTCTCCTCCATTTTGTTCATGTTCATATTCAAAATCTGAAAAATAAAAAAAAATCTAAAGTTTTGTAGAAGTGTTAGGCATTTAAGAGGCATTTTAAAGATTTAATATATAGAATAGAACATCATTACGATACATTAATTAAGTGTTGATGTTTTTGTGGATGTCATCATCACCATAGCTAATATTTATATTGGTTTCACTGTATCCATTATATGTTGGTCAGCCATATTTTCTTATAGACCCTCACCTACCAGTGATATGTGAAAAGAGGAGAGAGTGCGTAGGAGGTGAAAGTGGATGTTGCAAAGAGGAAAGGTAGTGTCATCCTTCCACTCAAGGTAGTAACTAAAATTTGGATTTTTTCCTAAGCTAATGCCTAACACATGAAACAAGTTTCAATTTTCTTTTTGTTTGAAATTTTTGAAAAGAGGCGTGCTACTTAGGGGTTTTTTGAGTTTTTCTTTATGAGAAATACAGGTGTGGGTAATATTAAAGATATAAATAGTATCTTTTAAGGACACATTTACTCAACACAAAATGGATAGATTAATCCTTTATGCAAATTTTGATGGAAATGACTTTCATAGTTTGCAAATACAAATACAGTTATTGTTAATTGAAAGAGATCTCTAGGAAATTGTTGATGGAACAATGCCAAAGCCAACAGATACATATGAACTTCAAAAATGGAAGGTAAAAGATAGGAAATTATTGGCTAGATAATTGGTCTTGGTTTATCTAAACCTTATTTACATCATGTAGACTTTAAAAAATATTCTAAGGACATCTGGGAACATTGAATACTTTATTTGGATCAAAAGTTGATAGTGCAGAGATAAATATAAAACAAAAGTTGTATGGTTTGAAAATGGAAGAAGGTGAAGATATAATGTCTCACATCAATAAATCTCATTCCTTGATAAATCAATTGGCTGGTATAAATGAATAAATAAAGGAAAATGATGCTAAAGCCATACTTTTAAATAGTATGCCAAATAGTACGTCTCACAAGGTATTCATCTTAAGCAAAATCAATCCAAGTCTAGAAAGTATTATATCCACATTGCTTGATGAGAGAAACAAACATGTTTCAAAAGAAGAAGTTGCATTGACTGCACAAAAAAAGGCTAGTACTTCTTACAAAAAATCCAAACATATGACAAATTTCAAACATGCAAGTGGCACATGTTTCTATTGTAAAAAGACTAGATATCTAGCACTGAATTGCAAAATGAGATCATGAGATCTTCTTGATGGAAAGTTGCAAGATAATTCCTTGATAATTGGAGGAAAGGACCACACTTCAAGTGATGAAGAAATTCCACATCAAAGTGATGAAGAATATGTGTACTAATTTCTAGTTTTCCTCTATGTCAGTACTAAGGGGGGGTGTTAGAATTTAGTACATGACATAAAATAGTTAACAGTTAAATAAATAAATTAACATACTATTGTTAATTTAATAAATAAATTTAGTTTCGGTAGTTATATTCACGTAAATATTTTTATACGGGAATAATGGCTTTATAATGCCAATACTTGGTAATATTTTGTTGAGTAATGTGAATGAATGGATTTTGATTTGAGAGAAATCTCATTTTTTCCTCTCATTTCAATATATGTGGTGCTAGTAGGTTGATGTGTTTGCTCATTTCCATTCATGGTGGTATAATCTCAAGTGCAACCATATTTTCCATGGTAGAAAAAGGATAGTATTTTGTGTGGTTTTCCTTGTCTCTACATTTGGTGGCCAAGGATAACTAGCTTTGGGAGGTGTGTGTTCTTTTCAAGGATCCCCTCTTCCCATTTTCTCCTTAAAATACCAACATAGCAAGTATGTTGACATTTTAAGGGGGAAACATATCCCCTAGCCATTTAACGTCTTATGAGATTTGAATTATTGTCATACCCCTTTAGTGGTGGTATTTTTATAATGCCACCTAAGGCATGGTTATTAATCTGTCTAGTGTGACATTAATCATTTATTCATCCCCTATGAAATTAAACTTTGTGCACCCACTAAGATGATTTTTGTGTGCTCTCTAAAGTTTGGTTTGTATAGTCCTAGCATAATGGTGTTTTATGTTCTATGAGTTTAAAGCATTTTTAACATTGCCACCTAGCATAAAACAACTTTCTTTCTAGTAGAGCCATGCGTTTCGTGAGTTTTTTAGCATAACACAACTTACTAGCCTTGTGAAACCAATCATATTACATGGACACCTAGCATAATGAATCTTGCTAGCCAGTAGATTTGTGTTGCTCATGAGTGATTTAGCATAACACGGCTCGCTAGTCCTCATGAGAGCCCTCCTTATCTAACATATATTCAAGATATATGATGTCTGGTATTTGAGATAATTTAAAGAATGGGGTCCCTTTGCATTACCAACTCAAATCTTTTCATACTAACACTATGTTTTTGTTGTTGTGTCTTTTATATTTATTCTTATGAAAAGACAGTGATTGCAAAAGTTGCTCTTGTTGAAGACATGAAAGAGGAAAGCAGAAGATGAGTTGCAGTGATTAAAAAGGAAGAAGATATGAGCAGTGAAGAAGATGGAGTTGTGAAGATTGAGATGGCAGTGATAGTGCTTGTGGATGTTGCAACAGATGAAGAGGATAAAGATGATTTATTGTCATGTATTTTGGCAATGGAAGAAGAGTGGTTTGATAAGCTTGCTCATGGAGGAAAGAAGATGAATGTTGTAGTGAATGAAAAAGAAGATGATGTTGGAACAATGAAGAAGGATGAGCTAAATTTTTATTTTGAATATGATGATTATAATTTATGTTCTATAGAAGAGATTTTAGATGTAGAGGATGAAGTTGTATATTGGTATGCAAATTTTACATATTTGTGTATAGAGGTTTTAGATGATGGTAAAGGACGAACTTGGTGGAGGTGGTTGGTTTGTGGTGGGTTGAATCTCACGAAGGAGGAGAGGAGAGGAGAGATAATTTGGTAGAGGAGGATGGCACATGATGGATACAAGTCCATGAAAGGAGAGAATAATGAAATCCAGATTTGTTGGAGGAAAGTAAAGCTTGTTCTAGCAAGATGTTGGAAAAAGAGGAAAAAGAAGAACTTTTGTTGCACATATTTTAGTGATGGAGTTCACTATAGATTTCTTACCCACATTTGTGAGTGTAAAAAACTTCTTACCCAACATGTCTGATCCAGGAGCATCTAGGTCCATAGGCGATCCTCCATTGCCCAAAAAAAAATTTCATCTAATTTTCATTTTGGTGTGTGTTTTTATTTTCTTTGGTGTTTTTAGGTTTCTCTCTCTCTCTCTGCAATAGGAACTTATAAATTTGATCAAAATTGCAAGATTCTAGTTTTCACCAAATTGTCATTTTAAGGCTCTAAAGGACGGTTTTACAAAAAATAATTGTTTCCAGAGATTTTGGAGAGCTGGTAAAAAATCCTTTGACAAGCATATTCATGAAAGCATTTCAAAAAAATGCAAAAGGAATCAGGGTCATATCTCTCACCATTTAAGAGAATTTAAAATTCAATAATCAAGGTTGGCAATTTACAAAAAGTTTAAAATTTCAAAATCTATGAAGTTTGGAGAGAAATCCTTTTGTGGGGAACCTTAGGATGTTATCCCAAGCATGCTCACCAATTTTCTTGTGAAACAAAGTAGTTTGAGTTTTTTTCACCTCCCGACACCCAGTTCTATGTTTCCAAAGCACCAATTTGATCAATTTATTTAGGTAAGATAACATGGAGATCATGGAAGCAAATTTTTTGGGTTTCTTCTTTTATGTTTTATCTTGCCATTGCATTAAGAGTATAAAAACAATCACCTTTTTCCAATGAATTTAAAAATTTATGATTTGGGGCTCAGAATGGCGTAAAATTGTCATAATTCTCACCATGCTCTCTATGCCAAATAATGGAGGCTGCAACCAACAAAAGATTGCATTAAAAAGAAATCAAAGCAAGATCATTTAAATTAATCAGGATAAAATCATCTAAGGTTTAAAAAAAATTATACATTTTATAATTGAAGATAACCAACAATATATATGTTAAATTGATGCCAGATAAAAGAATTTTTGGTGGGAAACAATTATTATTATTTCTCAGATTTGTAACAGTTCATTCTAAGGATAAAAAATAAAATTGAATCACCATTATTTTTAAAGGAGGCAAGTGAAACGTCTTTTTTTGGAGGCTCTTTAAAAAGGAAAATAATTATTAATATGCTGATTGTAATGCCTCATTTGAAGGAATCTTTTCTGCTGCTTGGAAGGGAATCCACGCCTCTATTTTTAAGATGTAATCTCAACTAATATTGTGAAAGAAGTGCTTAGGTTTGATAGGAGGTTTGTGGCACCCATTTTGGGAAAAATAATTTATGATTTCTGCTGCATAAAACAAGAAAACAAATAAAAATGGAATAGGGATAGAAGTAGGAAGATATATTTAGTGGAGAAGAAAACATGGGTGGTAGATTAAGAAGAGGAAAACCAGTGAATGATCGTGTAGAGAATGCATGGAGTTGAAGATTTGAAGTTTGAGGGAATAAGCTATCTTGAGAATGCATGTTGAGAGAGGCTATTGAAGGCCAATATTGTATTTGGTTGTAGTTTTGATTTGAATGAATACATTCAGAATTTCGATTGCAATCTTCTATTTGTTTAGACAAAATGTTGCTTGTAGGTGAAATTTTGTACCTAAGAATTTGGTAATATTGTGTATGGTTGGTGGTTGTGAGTGAAGGCATGTGGATGTGAGTCCCATTTTTCATCATTGGTATCAGAGTAGTAGTTCCTGAGTGTGGAAAAAACCGCCGATCTAAGGCAGTCTACACTAGGACCTGAGGGTGAGTTAGTGAGGAGGAAGTCCTTGAGCATGTAAATAGATCATCGAATGTGGGAAAATTTGCACTAGGACTTGTGGACAAAAAAATCATCAAAAAATGAGGTAGTTTGTACCTTGATATAGTGGATTTGAAAGTGGAAGTAGAATCATAGATTTGAGTTAGCTTCACTCTAATTAATTTATACATTAAGTGTAGAAGAAGAAAAAAAATGTGAAAGATTGCAATAGAAGTTGAGATGATGGAATTTGAAGGTACTATTTTTCATGAAGAACTAGGTGAAGAAGAATAAGATCTCCTATTCAAAGAGGAGATGAAAAAGATAGAAATTTTATTTCAAGGAAAAATGACATATGAAAAAGAAGATGCAGCAGTGCGTGAAGATGAGATCCTCATGCAAGAGGATGAAAAAGAAAAGAAAGTGATTGCAAAAGTTGCTCTTGTTGAAGACATAAAATAAGAAAGAAGAAGATGAGTTTCAGTGATTAAAAAGGAAGAAGATGAGCAATGGAGATGATGGAGTTTTGGAGATTGAGATGGCAGTGATAGGGTTTGAGGATGTTGTAGCAGATGAAGAGGATAAAGATGATTTCGTGTCATGGATTTTAGCGGTGGAAGAAGAGTGGTTATAAGCTTGATCATGGAGGAAATAAGATGAATGTTGCGACGAATGACAAAGAAGATGATTTTGGAATAGTGAAGAAGGATGATGTAAATTTTGATTTTGAATATGATGATTATTATTTACCTTCTATAGAAGAGATTTCAGTTGTAGAAGATGAACTTGTAGATTGGTATGTAGATGTTGCATATTTGTGTATAGAGTTGTAGATGATGGTGCAGGAGGAACTTCATGGAGGTTCTTTTTTTTGTGGTGGGTTGAATCTCACGAAGAAGGAGAGGAGATGAGAGATAATTTGGTAGAGGAGGATGGCACATGGTGGATACAAGTCCATGAAAGGAGGGAATAATGGAATGCAAATTTCTTGGAGGAAAGTAAAGATTGCTCTGACAAGATGTTGGAAAAAGAGGAAAAAGAAGAACTTGTTGTAACAATATTTTAGTGATGGAGTTCACTACAAATTGCTTACAGTATGAAATGATGGTTCTACCATTCAACTCCACATTTGTGAGTGTATGCTCACAAACTTCTTACCCAACATGTCTGATGTAGGAGCATCGGGGTCCATAGATGATTTTGCATTGCCCAAAAATATTTTCCATATAATTTTCATTTTGGTATGTGTTTTGGTTTTCTTTGGTGTTTTTAGGATTCTCTCTCTCTGCAATAGGAACTTATAAATTTGATCAAAATCGTAAGATTCTAGTTTTTGCCAAATTGTCATTTTAAGGCTTTGAAGGATAGTTTTATGAAAAAAATTGTATCCAAAGATTTTGGAGAGTTGGAAAAAAATCCTCTGACAAGCATATTCTTGAAATCATTTTAGAAAAAGTGAAAAAGGAATCAGGGTTATATCTTTTACCATTTAAGAGAATTTAAAATTCTCTGATCAAGGCTGGAAATTTACGGAAAGTTTAAAATTTCAAAATCTATGAAGTATGGAGAGAAATCCTTTTGTGGGGAACCTTAGGATGTTTTTTCAAGAATTCTCATCAATTTTGGTGTGAAATAGAGTAGTTTGATTCATTTCATTTGTCGACACCTAGTTCTGCATTTCCAAAGCACAAGTTTGATCAATTTATTTAGGCAAGATAATATGGAGATCATGGAAGCAAATTTTCTGGGTTTCTTCTTTTATGTTTTATCTTTCCATTGTATTAAGAGTCTAAAGGCAATCACCTTTTCCAATGAATTTAAAAATTTATGATTTGGGGCCTGAAATGGCGTAAACTATTGTAATTCTCACCATGCTCTCTACACCAAATAATGGAGGCTGCACCCAACAAAAGATTGCATTAAAAATAAATTAGAGGAAGATCATTTAAATTAATGAGGACAAAATTCTCTATGGTTAAAAAAAATCTACATTTTATAATTGAAGACAACCAGCAATATATATGTTAAATTGATGCCAGATAAAAGAGTTTTTGGTGGGAAACAATTATTATTATTTCCTAGATTTGTAGCAGTTCATTCTAAGGATAAAAAAAATGTGAATCAACATTATTTTTAAAGGAGACAAGTGAGACGCCTTTTTTTGGAGGCTTTTTTAAAGGAAAATAATTATTAATATGTTGATTGTAACGCCTCATCTGAAGGAACCTTTTTCTACTGCTTGGAAGGGAATCCACACCTCTATTTTTAAGATGTAATCTTAACTAATTATATTGTGAAAGAAGTGCTTAGGTTTGACAGGAGGCTTGTGGCGCCCATTTTCGGAAAAAAGAATTTATGATCTCTACTACATAAAAGAAGACAAAAAATAAAAATGGAATAGGGATAGAAGTAGGAAGATATATTTAGTGTAGAAGAAAACATGGGTGGCAGATTAAGAAGAGGAAAACTAGTGAATGCTCATGTAGAGAACACATGGAGTTGGAGATTTGAAGTTTGAGGGAATAAGCTATCTTGAGAATGCATGTTGAGAGAGGCCATTGAATGCCAATATTGTATTTGGTTGTAGTTTTGATTTGAATAAATTAATTTATAATTTTGATTGTAATCTTCTATTTGTTAAAAAGAAATGTTGCTTGTAGGTAAAATTGTGTAACTAAGAATTTGGTAATCTTTTGTATGGTTTTTGGTTGTGAATGATGACATGCGGATGTGAGTCCCATTTTACATTAGTGGTATCAGAGTAGTAGTTCTTGAGTGTGTGGACAAAACTACCAATCTGAGGCAGTCTACAATAGGACCTGAGGGTGCAGTGGTGAGGAGGAAGTCCTTGAACGTGTAAATAGATTGTAAAATGTGGGGAAATTTGCACCACAACTTTTGGACAAATAGATCATCGAATCATGAGACAGTTTGTACCTTGAGATAGTGGATTTGAAAGTGGAAGTAGAATCGTCAATTTGAGGCAGCTTCACTCTAATTAATTTATACATTAAGTGTAGAAGAAGAAAAGAAAATGTGAAAGATTGCAATAGAAGCTGAGATGATGGAATTTGAAGGTCTTATATTTGATGAAGAACTAGGTGAAGAAGAAGAAGAAGATATCCTATTCAAAGAGGAGATGAAAAAGATAGAAATTTTATTTCAAGGAAAAATGACAGATGAAAAAGAAGATGCAATAGTGCATGAAGATGAGATCCTCATGCAAGAGGATGAAAAATAAAAGACAGTGATTGCAGCAGTTGCTCTTGTTGAAGCCATGAAGCAAGAAAGCAGAAGACAAGTTTCAGTGATTAAAAAGGAAGAAGATATGAGTAGTGAAGAAGGTAGAGTTTTGGATATTGAGATGGCAATAATAGGGCTTGAGGATTTTGCAGTAGATGAAGAGGATAAAGATGATTTATTGTCATAGATTTTGGTGGTGGAAGAAGAGTGGTTATATAAGCTTGATCGTGGAGGAAAGAAGATGAATGTTGCAATGAATGAAAAAGAAGATTATTTTGGAACATCGAAGAAGGATGAGGTAAATTTTGATTTTGAATATGATGATTATTATTTACCTTCTATAGAAGAGATTTCAGTTGTAGAAGATGAACTTGTAGATTGGTCTGCGGATGTTGCATATTTGTGTATAGAGGTTGTAGATGATGGTGCAGGAAGAACTTGGTGGAGGTGGTTGGTTTGTGGTGGGTTGAATCTCATGAAGGAGGAGAGGAGATGAGAGATAATTTGGCAGAGGATGATGGCACATGGTGGATACAAGTCCATGAAAAGAGAGAAGAATGGAATGCATATTTATTGGAGGAAAGTAAAGCTTGTTCTGGCAAGATGCTAGAAAAAGAGGAAAAAGAACTTGTTGTGTGCATATTTTAGCAATGTAGTTCACTATAGATTGCTTGCAATATGAAAGGATGGTGCTACCATTAAACTCCACATTTGTGAGTGTATTCTGACAAACTTCTTCCCCAGCGTGTTTAATGCAGGAGCATCTGGGTCCATAGGTGATCCTACATCACCCAAAATATTTTTTATCTAATTTTTATTTTTGTGTGTTTTTTGGTTTGCTTTGGTGTTTTTAGGCTTCTCTCTCTATAGCAAGAACTTATAAATTTGATCAAAATTGTAAGATTCTAGTTTTTCCCAAATTGTCATTTTAAGGCTCTAAAGGACAATTTTATGAAAATAATTATTTCTAGAGATTTTGGAGAGCTAGTAAAAAATCCTCTAACAAGCATATTATTGAAAGAATTTTAGAAAATGTGCAAAAGGAATTAGGGTCATATCTTTCACCATTTAGGATAATTTAAAATTCTCTGGTCAAGGCTGACAATTTATGGAAAGTTTAAAATTTAAAAATCTATGAAGTTTGGAGAGAAATCCTTATGTGGGGAACCTTAGGATGTTATTCCAAGCACACTCACATATTTTTACGTGAAATAGAGTAGTTTGAATTCTTTTCACTTGTTGTCACCCAGTTCTACATTTCCAAAGCACTAATTTGATAAATTTATTTAGGTAATATAATATGGAGATGATGGAAGCAAATTTTCTAGGTTTCTTCTTTTATGTTTCATCTTTCCATTGCATTAAGAGTCTAAAGGAAATCACCTTTTCTGAATGAATTTAAAAAATTATGATTTGGGCCCCGGAATGGCATAAAACTGTTGTAAGTCTCACCATACTCTCTACGCCAAATAATGGAGGCTGCACCTAATAGAAGATTGTATTAGAAAGAAATCAGAGGAAGATAATTTAAATTAATGAGGATAAAATCCTCTAACATTAAAAAAAAAATCTACATTTTATAATTGAAGACAACCAACAATATATATGTTAAATTGATGCTAGATAAAAGAGTTTTTGGTGGGAAACAATTATTATTATTTCTCATATTTGTAACACTTCATTCTAAGGCTAAAAAAAATGTGAATCACCATTCTTTTTAAAGGAGGCAAGTGAAATGCCTTTTTTTGGAGGCTCTTTAAAAAGGAAAATAATTATTAATATGGTAATTGCAACGCCTCATCTGAAGGAACCTTTTCTGCTACTTGGAAGGGAATCCACACCTCTATTTTTAAGATGTAATCTCAACTAATATTGTGAAATAAGTTCTCATGTTTGTCAGTAGGTTTGTGGCACCCATTTTGGGAAAAAGAATTTATGATCTCTACTGCATAAAATAAGAAAAAATTGAAAATGGAATAGGGGCAAAAGTAGGAAGATATATTTAGTGTAGAAGAAAACATGGGTGGCAGCTTGAGAACAGGAAAACTAGTGAATGCTCATGGAGAGAATGGATGGAGTTGAAGATTTGAAGTTTGAGAGAATAAGTTGTCTTGAGAATGCATGTTGAGAGATTCCATTGAAGGCCAATATTGTATTTGGTTGTAGTTTTTATTTGAGTGAATGAATTTAGAATTTCGATTGCAATCTTGTCTTTGTTCAAACAAAATATTGCTTGTAGGTGAGATTGTGTACCTAAGAATTTGGTAATCTTGTGTATGGTTTTTGGTTGTGAGTGATGGCATGCAGATGTGAGTCCCATTTTGCATCAATTGGAATCTAGTGTGACAACAACATACCACCAACTAGCTTGGAAAAAAATGGATACATTCTAGAAACTTTACATAATAAAAACATAATTTGATGGAACTTAAAAAAAATTGTATTGTGTTTTACTAGCTTGAAAACCAAACTATTTTACCTATCAAAAAAATAAATTCAGATCTCATGTCTTATCTTGGTTAATGAAGATATAGATGCTAGCTAAATCAATCAAGATGTCAAAGGTTTTAGCTAATGGCTAGACTTCCATGCAATATTAATTATGAAAACATAACATATTAGGCTACAAATATGATTTCTATACAACATAAAGTGGGTCATGTTATGTATCAATCTTTCATTAGTTTTCAAAGAGAAAATATCTATGGTATTAAAGAATTTGTGGAAGAAGTGTAAGGTAGAGAACCAACTAAAATTATTATTAATAGGTTTTCTTTCATCTAGGATAACAAGGGACCATGAAAGGGATGTTCAACCAAAATTATTAGTAATAGTTTTTATTTGTAGTTATCTTGTAAATAAATGTCTTTTTGATGTGAATTTGTAGTCATCTTGTAATCATAATATTTGAGCTCTAGTTGTCAAGATTCCACATGTAAGATTTTTGTGAAGAGAAAAATGTTGCAATGTCCTATTTTGTTTTTCATGGTGCATCTTAATGAAAAGCGAGCATATTAACAAGATAATTTCAACAATATTCTCTTGATGCACAATTGTTATGTGACTATTGTCATTGTTGTGTATTATAGGATCTAGAGGAGGCCATGGAGAGAGGATGTGGATGGTGTAGAAGTATTAAATCATAGAGAGGAAAGTGGGTGGAAATAGATATGACAATAAATCTATAGATACAAAAGAGGTAAGAAGAGAAAGCAACCTCAACCAAAGGAGGAAGGCGTTTATGAATTCACAAATGCTACAAAATAGAGGAGATAAAGTCATTTTTTTGTCCATGACGCCTTTGAGGTCAAATTTCTTAGTTGAAAATGCATAGGAATGGTGATTAAATTTGATTCTATGATCAAGGGAAAAGCTTGAAAATTAGGAAGGCCAAAACATGATATCAATATGTCAAATATATGACTAAAGTGAGGTTTTTTGTTGGATAGCATATTCATTGAAATGATATAATTGGTGTACTAAACATTATTTACTATGTTGTGTATTATAGGGTCTAGATGAGGCCATGGCAATAGACCGTGTCATATCAAATGAGGACACAACAGATGACGCGAGACATCAGCTACTCAAATTTTGACTTAGGAAAAAATGATCTGATGACATTTTGTGATACACGGTCCATCTTTTTTCATAGTATTATTGAAATTTATAATGTATTATCCGATCTTGACATAAATTAATGCATGTTGTTGATTGGTGCAAATGTAGAGCCTAAGCATTCAACTAGCAAAAGAACAAGATATGTATGTGGACGTGGACCTAAAACTATTAAATCACATAGAGGACAGTGGGTGAAAGAGGATATGATAATAGATCCTACAGACACAACAAATGATTACACTAAACAAGAGGTTGGTCAAGACTATAGTACATGGGATGAATACTTTGAGAAAATTGTTATTTTTGGATGTTCTATATGTCATGGAAAGAAACAATTCAAACAAGGTATTGTACAAAGACATTACATATATGATGAGCTTCTAGTTGTTAGTATGCCTCCTACAATCGATTCAAATCCAATAGGAATTGTGGTAAGGAATTTTCCAATTTGATATAAATAACATGTATACTTCGTTTAAACATTGTTTTATATTATTTAAATAACTAGTTTTTTCTTAATGGATACTTGCAAGATAAAGTTCTTAGTTTAAAGTTTCATGGATCATTGACTTCCATCCTAGAGGGAAATTATCATTTATCAAATAATACATCTAACAAAAATATGTGCCAATATACTAGCTCAGAAGATGGGGAATTGATGAAAACAAGTAACAGAACAATAACCGCTTTAAAGATGCATAATTTGCTTAAACATAAGGGGAAGGTGGACTACATACCCTATGAGAATGAATATGGTGGAGATGATGAGTTTCCCCTGAGTTTGAGATCAATTTACAAAGAGACATTTGATCGTCGACTATATTGCACTTGGCCTAGTGATCAACAACTACCTAGAGTGTACGAGGTGTTTCAATTTTGAGGATACAACTACATGATACAACCCTCTAATATTCATGGAGAAAATCTAGGACTCTTTATTGTCCAAAATGTACATGTGGGATCTAAACATAGAAACAATTTAGAAAAAACCACTAGGATATTATTGCCATATTATGGTCCATCATATTACAGTGGTGAATGGAGAAGGCTAGCAAAATAGAAGCCTATCATGTCAACATATGGTCTAAATTCAAATATGTATACACAACATCTCAAATTGGAAAGTGGAAAAGAAATGAATATAGGTTATCTTATGTATATAGATGGATGTGCATACACACACAAAAATATTGCAAGATTTATAAATAATAGTAAGGGAAGGGACCATACTGTAAGACTAAATTATCAATTTGTTGAGGTTATAAATGATAAAGATGGAGATATGGAAATAGAGGTTGACAGATTGATAATGGTTGAGGCTATTATGGACCTTACCATTGGGGATGAGTTATTTATTGATTACCCCTTCTTAAAATTCACTCATGCGTGAAAGAAAAGGGAAGAACAATGTCTCCATAAGGATGTTCTCAAGGGCAGAAAACCAAAGAATAATAAATGAGTGTAAACTAATGTTTTATAAACTATGTTGTCAAAATTGTTTTTTATTTAAATTATTGTATAAGAAAGGTAGTCTATAAAATAATGTTCCATTATTCAATTGATGTCTATATGTTCATATAATTTTTATTTTTATTTTTTAAGCCATATTTGATTATATTTCTTTGAAATTGATACACTTATGATTTATCCAATTGTTTCCAAACATTAAATAATTCTTGTGTTTGTTGATAGGTAGAAGATGTTGATGAAACACATACTAATACCCAAGATCCAATTGGGTTATTAAGATTTGGATAGGATGATCCAAACCATCCTTTAAACAATACCAAGGTGAAAAGAGAAACATTGAAGAGAATACTACCAACTGAGAAATTTGAAGAGCTGATGAGATCAGCATACACTGATGACATTACACCTAGCCTTAATGATGATGATCATGATAGTGAAAATGCAGTGCATGAAGAAGGATTGAATGAAATCCTTACAGGTTTCTTTTGGGATGGAAGCAATGATGACAATAATGGTCATATGGTTGATAGTAACGATGATAGTAGGGGTAATTACCACAAACGTAATGTTGATGATAAAAACCTAAAAGACTCCATCAAGCAAGTAGAGAAGACACCTGTGTTAAAATTAGGTGCAACTAGAACCTCAAAATTTCCATGCACATTAATAAATTATTAGAAATCAAGTCAGTATTTGGTTGATCAAACAAAGGATTCACTACCCTACTGAAGTGATTTGAAATCTATTTCTTACTTTGCATTGTCAATTGGTGTACATAATTCATAAACATTCATCAAATTTGTTTATATTTCTTTAAGGATATTTTAAAACCATATATTGTATATAAACAATCCTAGTATAGATTGGCATATCAAACATGTTCATCATAAGTCAAACATTCAATTGATTTAATCTCTGGAAATCTTATAAGGCAATAAAAACTAAAATATTCCCTGAAGAGAATGTGTTGCCATCAACTTGCAGAGAGGCATGCCTATTGTTGGTTGAGTTGGGGATTAAATATAAGAAAATTTCATTTTATATAGAGATTAATATCAAAACAAGGTAGAATGCCCTACATGCAAAGAGAAGAGATATCGTACAGATGTACAAGGTCCTACAGTTCCAAAGAAGGTTTAACGTCACATGCTAATTATACCTAGAATTCAACAAATGTTTTGTTGCAAGTCACTTGCACAATTGATGGACTAGAATGTAAAGAACAAGAGTAAATATGGATTCATGCAAATTTCAGCTGACTCCAAAGCAATGAAACACATAGAGGAAAAATGGCCAAGAAAATTCAAAGATGAACCCCATAGTATTAGGTTTGGTCTTACAATTGATGGAATGTGCCCATTCTCTTTCCTGAGATCAAATTATAGTGTTTGGCTAGTCAGATTGATAGTATAGAATGATCCACCATGGATGAGTGTTAGAAAGGAGCACCTTATGTTGACTCTCATTGTTATAGGAAAACATCAAGTTAAAAACATGGATGTTTATCTTGTGCCTTTTATTGATGAAATGTAACTGCTATGGAAAGGCATAAGAATGTATGACATATCATGTTCTCCATAAAATAGGTCCTTCATGTTTTATAGCATGTGCTATGTTGTAATATTCATGATTTCCTAGGACTTGGTGTTTGTTTTGGTAAGATAAAATATTTACGTTTTTACACTCATAATTTATTTTCATCCCAACTTTCATACTTAGTTTTAAATATACTCTTTTTTTGATATTATTGACATTACTTATTGAATTTTAGGGTTCAAAAAAATGAGATATTTTCATGTCCAAGATGTGCAGAACAATTTCAAGGGTGGTATTCTAAATATCTATATAAATTTATTTACACAAACAACCAGGTTTTTCTACCACTAGATCATAAGTTTAGAAATTTCCTAAAGAATCAATTCGATGGAAAAGTTGAAAATAGAGGCCCTCCCATGATTATGGGTCTAGGTGAATGGCTTAAGAAGTATGAAGATGCTAATTCAAAAGCTGCTTTTTTTATTAGGGCAATTCAATTGAAGAACCAAAACAACTTATAGTTAATATGCTAGAAAGAATGAAAAGGAAATCCATATTTTATGAGCTCCCTTACTAGAAGAATCTATTAATAATGTACCTATTAGATCCTATGCACACCTTTAAAAATATCCCAGATTCTATATTTAAACATATATCATGCAAAGAGAAGGACACTATCTTCAAGGAGAGATATTGCTCTTTCACGTACCAAAATTGATAGAAAACATTTGTGGCCAAACAGGGAAAATGAAACATATGCAGAAGCTCCATGGATTTGGAAAAAGAAAGAGCTAGACCAACTAAAAAATTTCATCCATTCAATAAGGACACCTACTAGCTATGGGTCATCATTGGCTAAAGCTTTTATAGTTGATTGAAATATCACATGATTTAAAACACAAGGTTTTCATAATTTTATGAAGGTAGTATATATCATCATTTAACATTTACTAGTAACATTGATTAAGTACTAAATATATATTTTGATATTTTGTCGTGTGAGAAAAAAATACTAATGACCTTTTCATAAACGTGTTTTATAGCATATCATGTCATTGGAAATTAGGGGGGATTCCTATCTTACAGTTGACTTAAGAAATGCCATAAGTTGATTGTCAACATTTACAAGGTATGTGGTTATATGAAATGTTTATGTGTGAGAGACATAGAGATATTATATTACATTTTAATTGTAACTAAAGGTTCATACTAATTTACTATTCTTATATTATGTGGGTGACCTCGAAGGAGATCCACAAATGTGAAGTGCCAAAATGGAAGAAGGAAATTGCAAAAATTGTGTGTGTATTTTAGAAGGAGCTCCCTACAAGTTTTATGGACCTACAAGTCCATTTACTTATACACCTAGTTGATGACATTGAATTGGTGGGTATCGTATAACCGAGATGGGTGTTTTTCTTTGAGAGGTATATGAAAACTCTAAAAAGATATGTCTGACAAAAGGCACATCCAAAGGGTTGCATGGCTAAAGGGTATGTATTGAATAAATAATTTTTCTTCCTATGTGAATTCCTTGGTAAGGATTTTGAAGATTGGCCACACTTCTAGAATGAAGAATGAGCATCATATATTATTGATGGAGAAAAACCACAATCTAATGGTGTTCGAGTAGAAATTAGTAGGTAAATTCATGATTAGTGTGGTTGTTTTTCTTGCAATCAATAATTTACTCTGTAATTTATTTTTCAAATTAACAACATGCCATTTGGAGTTTGAAATAAACATTTTTATATGTAATAGGTGTAGATGAAAGTGCTATACTAAACAAGTTCATTCTACATCACATGGACTTTATGAACAAATGGATTGATTTGAATGATAAAAAGAGAGAAATATTAGAAGCAAGGAGAGAGTTTCAGAGATCGAACCCAAGGAATACTCCACTTCCCACTAATTTGCTTGGGGAATGGTGCAAAGATTGAAAACTAGAATGGGTTACTGAACAAATTCAAAATCAAATAGAAGATGTAGATATAGATTCAAACATAACAAAAGATGAAATAAACATGTCTAGAGGATGTGAAAGAAAGGTACAATTGGAATTTTACAAAATGTTATTTCCTTACAGTTTTGACACTATTAACTATTTTAATATTCATTACTATATTTTTTTTCACTAAAATAAATGGCCTTTCATAGGCAAGGAAATATCCAACAATGTGGGCATATGGTCGATATTATCATGTAGGAAGTGTAGATGTAAAGAGACGATACTTTGATTGTGGCATAATGGTTGACTTCAAGCAATCTAGTCAATCAAGCTCAAAAGATAAGAATATAATTGAAGGGAATCTACAATATGTTGGGAAAATACAAGAAATTATTGAGTTGGATTACTGCTCTTTTAAACGTTGTATTTTCAAATGTAGATGGTAATTCATTTCAGAGGACACGAAGACATGATACCAAAAGTGGATTGTTTTCTATAGATTCCTCGTGGTTCCTACCAGAGGATAAGGAGCTTTATGTTTTAGCAATTCATTGTGAGCAGGTATTTCTTTAACTCAAACAAGAAGCGATATGGATCATTAATCCATTAATTCATAGTTTATTGTGAATCTATACATGTGTTTATTAATCAATCAATTTTTTATAACATGTGTCTAATATATGTATGTTATTCATGTGTAGGTATTTTTCTATGAAGATATTTTGGACCTGAAATGGATATTTGTCATACATTATGATCCAAGATTAAGGCATGTATTTGATGATGCATTAGTGGATACTGAGCAAAACAATGATGGACAACAAAATGAGAGAGGGATTAGAGAACATTGAATAAATTGACATCCATGATGATGTTGAATATGGTTATGTTTAGGCACAAGAAGACAACAATCTAGAGTTAGATGATGTTATGGAAGACAATAATATGGATGGTATAGAAAATTATGATCCAAATACATTTGGTAACAATATAGATTGTATATAGTCAAATTTCACTGATGATGAAGATGAGGTAGGTCAAGATGAGGATAACGATAATATTAAATACTTGAAAGAACATATGAACATTGATAATGATACATTGGATGACATTATAGTAGACAATAATGTTAATGACCAATACTTCTAAATTTTTAGAATTATTTGTAATCCATGTTTAAGAAAGGATGATTCTTATGGCCTAAACTTTGAAATGCTTTGGTAATATTATTTGTGTCGATACAAATTACCTATTGTAATAGCCTTAAATTGTTCAATCTTTGGTATGAATTGTTGGCAGAAAAAATTAGGATTACTTGGATGCTTCTTCCATTCATTTTGTATCAACACATGTTCATGAAGACACAAAAGTTAATAAAATATTAATGCACATAACTCACAATTATTTAAATAAGCAAATTTTTTAGGTTTATTATTTTTAAATAGTTTCCATTTTTATGTTGAACTTAATTTTGAACATGTAACCGAAAACATCCATGGTAAATGCTTTACTATATCATCATATTCATTCACATAAGCATAGTATTGTGGCTCAATAACTAATATTCATTCAAGTATAAGAAGAAATAAGTATGGAAACATAAGAAAAATATAGAATGATAACACAGTCATGGAGAATCTATGATAATAAGATGTTCTCCATTATATTGCTTCAATTGATATACATTAATAACAAAAGTCTTCAAAATGTGAAGGTGGATGAGTGGAATATGAAACCTATCTACTTCTATTGGTGGTGATGGAAATGATAAATGATGATGATGATTTAAAACTAGGCCTTGGTTTCCTATTTATATAGGAAACAACAAGATACAATCCTTTTACAAAAAGATATGACCTTTCATAACTACTTTTATAACACCTATTTAATTAACATAATTAAGGAAATAACAAGACTTAATACATTTTTGCATATGGTTCCTATTGATGGGTTTTTTTTCACTTTTTCAACACATACAACACACAAGCACACTACCTCTCTTGAAAGACAACTTCCTATAGGAATGTTGCAGAAAATAATCCCAAGGTCTCCTGGGTGTTAGGTCATGACTTGCAAGAAAAACTCAGTTGTTTGATGTGATTTTCTAGTAATCAAAAAGGGAATTTATAGTTCAATAAGTTTGGAAGGAATTGGATCTTCAAATGGAGTTTGGTGAGTTTCTAGAAATGAAGTGTAATTGCTGCAAGTTCAAACCAGTGGTCTAAAACTCCATGTTTAACATCAAATTTGGCTTTACAATGATGTTGGAACTTTGCGTTAGCTTATATTTTAAAGAAAATTCAAAAAGGAAAAAGGATGAAAGAGTTCCTAGATTTACAACTAATGAAGAATAGTGATAATGGAGGATGCTACAGTGGACAACCTTCCTAAAACTAACTTCCACTTAACCAAAACATCTAATAGTCTCATGGAACTAGTGTTATCTTCTAAGGTCTACATATTTTCAACTATCCATTAACCATAAAACATGAAAAATAGATGAATTTTAAGAGCACCAATAATTTAATGTTTAGATTAGCTTTACACTACTATTCATCATCAATAAACAACAAAAAGTATGAATAAGAAAGGCATCAACACAACATTCTACACCATCAATGTACAACATGAACTAAAATACCAAAAGCAACTTGAAATACTTAGAACATAAAACTAAATCTACTAATTTTAGAAGCTGAATCATGCAACATGTGAGAAACACAAGAATCCACCAAAACAATGTAATTCTATTGAAATTTTTGCAGCATGTCTTTACACAACTCAACTCTCTCTTTGAAAATGAGAGGAGACCCCTGTTTATGGTTTTCCAAAAGTGAAATGAAGGACCAGGATTTACTTTCATTATGTGGCCAAGATTCATTTTACATTAGGGTTTCAACTACCCCAAAAAATATATCATTATAAAACATTTGTCTTTTCTCTATTTTGTCCAGTAGTGACCTTGGCACTGTAGCAATTTTGTCCTATAGTGGCTACCTTCTTCCAGCTACATTGTCAGAAGTTCATCATCTATCACTCACTTCCTTGCATCATTTTGAAGAGTGGCATATTCCACAAAATTTACAATCAAATCCTGGAGCTTGTTCCACTCCATGATGTCTAATTGAAGGATCTGAAATGTCAACTTCTTGAATCACTTAGTGATTTGCTCCTAGTGTTTGGTGCATTTGGATGTGGCTTTGATTACTTGCTTGGAATGTGTAAAGGATCTCACAGTGAAGTCCATGAAATCTGGTGTTAGTACATTTGTAGTCCCTTGCTCCATCTTCTTGTGGAAGAATGGCTTGATTTTATCTAGGTTTATTTCCAGGGCTGACATCTCGTAATCTATCATCAGTTTGAGGTAATCCTCATTTTCCGTCCTATACTCTATAACCCATTCAAGGTTGAGTTTGACTTCATGCAATATCCTATCCAAGACTTCACTTTTGTGATCCAATCCCATTTTATAGGTCTCTACTAGCTAGTGATCATCTTTTACAAGTCCCAAGTCCTTCTCCCATGTCTTTTTGGGCAGGTAAAGAATGTCCTCGATCTTAGGATACATGATCCTATATATCACACTGAACTAATGACATGGTTTTTTTGTGGCTTCTATCTACTTTTACGGATCCCTGAATTTGTTGAATGCCCAGACAATGTGGCAAATGCCGATATCACCATTTTAGATCACACGCTAAAACCAATCTATTGTGACTTTGGTCCAATTTTTCATTTTCTCCATTTTGCTGAGCTCTTCTTGGGAGAGAAGAGGGGGTGTAGATGACATTGTTGGAGCCTCTTCTTCCAAGGATTTCCATTGCTAAATGTAGGTAGTGAGATCCACTTGTTCCTTCAATTCCTCCTTAGAGGGATAATCCTTATTCATCTACTACATGATCATGGCTACCAACCCTTGGAACTCATCAATTTTTTGCTCTCGAGTGGCCTAGCCCAAATTAATGGTGGAGATACTATAGCTTGCTCCTTCACCTTTATCTGGCGATGGGGTGGAAATCTGTATCATTCTTGATTCAGAGGCATCAATTGTAATATGGGAGTGGACTCTTGGCTTCTTTTCCTTCTTCGTCTTTGTCTGCACTCTAGCCAGTATAGCCTTGAGTCTTTCCTTTGGATCCATGACTGCAGGGGCCTTCTTTTATAATTTCCTTTCTATCCAATTAGAAACTTGAGTTTCCCCTTTAGGTGATTCATGATCACCTTCCTCTCTTTGCTCATGTTGTAGTTGTTTCTCTTCATGACCCGAGGTTTCCTGATTGGCTTTCTCTTCTTCATCAAAATCCTCAATATGTATAGCCTTTCCCTTATTTGACTCAACAGTGTCTATATTCTCCTTAGTGATACCTTATTTCTAAGGCTCTATCTCATCTTCCCGTTTTGAGCTCAAGATGGTGCTCCAAGATCTTCCTTGGTGCTTCTTTTGTTTTATCTTCTTCCTTTTCTACTTCTTTCTTTTCTTCCTCCTTTTTAGGAGGTACTTCTTATCCGTGGATGGGGCCCTTGTTTTGGCCTATCAATCAAGGCTCTTTGAGTATCTCCACATTTTCTTTTGTATCTATTTTCTCTTTGGAGAGATGTTTCTTAGATTCAACCTCACCTACATCCTTGAGCTATTGAGCCAGCTCCTCTTCAAGTAAGGTTTCTATTATATATCTCTCATTGAGGGATTGAGTGTTCTCCTCAAAGTAAAGTGACTTTTCCTCATCTTTAGCCAACCTATCCAAGTTTATGTTTAATCCACCCTTTGGGTGATCAAAGTAGTCATCTTGGAAGAATCCCTCAGGTTCTCCAACTATTTCCTTAGCCACCTCCCTTTGTAATTTCTCCATTTATTTTGATATTTGTATGGTAGCCTCCATATTTGGTGGCTCTGTTGGTGGTGGAGGGATAGGTAGGCCAACAACAATCTAAGCCATTACAGGTTGAACTATGGGATTCATTATCACATCAAAGAGTTTAGTGGGCATCCCTTGTATATACTTTGTAAAGTCTTCTTACAAGGTGAGGGGAGGAATAGTAGTAGTGGCAACTATAGGTATTGAGGTAGAAAGAGTGGGAAATAGAGGAGGGAGTGAGGAGGATGATGATGGGGACATTATTGCCAAGGAGGAATCCACTACCATTATTGGGGCCATCGATGAAGTGGAAGTGAGGTGGAATGAGATGTTCATGGTGGGTGGAGATGAAACAGGAAATTCCTGAGTGGTGGGAGGTGGAGGAGTCATAACGACAACAATAGTAGTGTGAGCAGAGGTGGCAAGTGGTGATCATGGCCACTCAGCTTCTTCTTCTCCTTCATGTTGTGGATCCTCCTCAATTATGGGAATTTCACTTATAAATCCTCCTGAATTCTTTGCTTTCTTTGAATATTATCCCTCCATAACCTTTTGTGTATACACCTTATGCTTGGGATGGTGCTCAGGCACACCCTTCCTTTTCTTTGACCATGTTGTTGGAGGGGATCTAGGTGTTTCCTCGGTTGGGGCAGTAGTTGATCTACTATCAATTTCACTTTTGAGCTCATCCTCGAGCTCCCCATATTTCACTACTACTCCTTACACCTTGAGCTAAGCAATTTGGGAGTCTACCCATTTTCTTGTCCTATTTAACTATCTATGTCACTATATCGAGGTCGATTACCTCTTCTTTTTCCCAATCTATCAATGACAGGAGCAAGTTAGACACATCATGAAACCTCCCATCAACCATGGTATCATCTTCTTCTACAATCTTATCGGGCACCGAGAACAAGTTTATTGATCTCATGAATTGGGCTATGATTCCCATATAGTGCCTCATCTACACTTCCTTATCATCTTTGCAATTATCCTAGAAGTCTTTGACATGGAGCTAGTGAGAATACTACTTTCCAAATTTTTTCTTCAACTTCCCATATGGGTCCATCCCCCCTTGAGTTGTGTGGAGATCCAAATTGTATTCTACTATCTCCTCTTAATACTCCACACACTGGGTAGTGGGGCAAGCATACATTCATTTCCAAAAGGTTAGGGGATATGGGATCCCTGCTATTTGTTTGTTACTTATTAGGGCGTATGAATTCTACAACTATCGAGAGACCTCCAATAGGACCATTCAATCATTGGGATATCTAGAAGCTTATAGGGTATGTCAGAGAATCCCTTTGTTCTTATGTATGTAAACTTGGGGAACAATATAAATAGATACCCAAATCATTGTATGAAAGTTATGGCATTGTGCAAGACTCTTCTCTTAGGGTCTCCTCCAAGGATTCTAATGATATTCCCAATGAAGGCATCATTTACCCTCCATTATTTTGCTTTGTAGTCTCTATATTGTAGTTTGGGGTAGTGGTCATACACTTTAAGTTCCCATCTCTCTGGATTCAGATTATTATTAAAAAATAGGCCCTTATATGGAAATGGTTCCGCTAGGAGGTATACTAGATAGGAGGTTAAGTAGAACTGGGATGTTCTATTTACATTCATAAGATAATTATGTATGTTGTCATTAATAATTTCGGCCTAGTGGAACTTTTTCTTTCCACGAACGATCTCCTCAATGAAATAGAACATCCACTCCTAAAAGAAGGCCATAGTAAGGAGGCCTATTACTCTACTTAGCAAGATGAACAAATCATGGTACTCTTCGTGGAAGTCACTTTTGAATATCTCCTAGGGTACCTTCGCAAAAATACCCCTCTTTTCCTTCAACCAATGTTGGTTGATCAACTTCTTGCATCCTAGGGGGTCTACTTTCCACATGTTTTTAGTGTATCCCTTCACTATCACCTCCATGGGATCAGATGTAGGGATGTGGAATGCTTGGAATATGGAATTGGCAGACAAATTTTCCAACACTCTATTGTCAAGATCAATAATCTTTTTTTTGTTGTTGTAGGCCTCCCGACACATCATGACTAGCTTCGGGGCAATGAGCGTGGGTGGAAAGTCGGTTGCCTTGGCGAGGCTAGTCTTTTTTATTTTCCAGAAACTTTTAGTCATAGGGTTGATTATGACCCTTTGTCAAAAATCATCTGTATCTACATGTGCAAGGTTGGTATCTGACACTAAATCCCATGTGGAGGTGAGTTTGGAGGTGCAATCCACCCCATGAAACTAGTATTTCATTTGATCTTTCTCCTCCTTCCTTCTTGGTTCTTTTGCAAGATTCTTTCCTTTTTATTTCTTGATAGAATTCCCTAATGGTCTCGTAGAAGATTCCATAAATCCTACATGCAAGGATGTAGTAGGAGCATTCTCATAAAAATAAGGGGAACGTTAGTCAAATCTTGCAAAACAAGGGTTAGATCCAATAATTCATCTTCAAAAGATCATAAAATCCATTATTATTCATGATTTGAGGCTCATTTGGATCAAATTCAAGGATAAAGGCCTAGGGATGTGGGTTTCCCTAGGTTGGGAGTTGTTAGGAGTAGTCAGGAGTAGGACAGTGTCGGGGTCACAACATCCTACAGATGGTTACCTGCACTCCTAGTTCCAAATTAAAGATTTGGAAACCAAAGCCTTTGGAAAGGTGTTTATCACATGGGGAAATAGCTTATGAAGTCATTGGAGGAATTTGATTGGCTATTTTTCTCATGTGAATTTGAGGTGTGGAGGCAGGAAGTCTCATGGGTGTTTGGAGCTTCGCTGTTGAGAGACGAGAAATAAGAGGTGGAAACTCGTAAGAGGAATCCTTCAATGCAAGGCCCACAAGTGGCCAGGATGATGTGGACTAACTCTCCTTTGGTTTAATTATTTCAAAGTATGTGGGATGAGATTTGTGGAAAGCTATTAGGTGAAGGCCATTTAAGAATGGCAAAGATGGGATGACGGTCTGCACACAGTGATCTACATAGTTGGGCCCGCCAACCATTTAACCTAGGCAATTTTATCTAAAAAAAATTAGACAGAAAAGGAAAGCTTGGACTCCACAATGTGAGCAGAAGAGGAGGTTTGGCCATTTGCAAACAAAAACCAGATGACAGTGGGCTACAAGTAGCAACCCACAAATAAAGGTCAGCAAATTGTGTGAACTTGGTCATTTTCATGTTGAAGTCTCGGAGGGAAACGATGAGGTTGGAGTTCACAATGTAGACAATTAGGGCTCTGCAGCTATTTGGAATGGTGACAATGGTGGGGTGGTTTGTAGGGGGACCCCTAGAAGGCTTAGCCTACATGCTGAAGTCCGTAAGGGTGGACCTGCAAGGTCTTAAGGCTCAAGTTTTTTGTGTTTGAAGTTTTACCTTTTCGAGCAGCGGTGACGAAGACCCTATAGGATGCAAAGGAGCCAAGGCTCTGTGAAGAACAACAATAGGGAAACCAAGTTATGCATTACCTTTAAAGGTTGCATTCGACTAGATTTTGAAGGAATTTTAAGTGGGTTTGCAAGGAAATTTATGGTTAACTAGCCGCTAGGAGGGATTCAAAGGTTTCTCTCTAATATTTTTCAATTATTTTAAAGAACCTTATTAATGAAATGCATTTTAGAATGTGGATAGTAGACTAACCTGGAAGTCTCGAAGAACACTAGCGAAGATCACATCTTGAGTTCCTCAAAGGCTTGTGCAAGTGGAGGGGTTATGATCATCATTCGCTCTGACAAATTCCAATTGGCAAGAGGTGAAAATGACAGGTCATGTAGACCTATTTATAGTAAAAAGTGCATTTATGATCCACATTGAATGTGCATATAGTGGCCAATGGGGTAGCTGGGCATGGAGTTCAAAAAGGCCGACGGTAGGAAAGGAAGTTCCCACAAGATGGAAGGACCACCAAGCATTGTCATTCGATAGGTGGCTAAAAGATGGTGGCCAAGGAGGATGCATGACCCACCATGTAAGTGAATGTCCCAGGTTGGATGCTGATGAAATGACAAAGTGTAAGAAGTGACATGCAAGGGGAAGTTTGCAGATGTAGACCTATAGGAGCTGAAGGAAGCCAGAGTTGAAGACTAAGGGAAACATGCCAGGGAAACCCCATGAAAGCCAAAGACTTAGAATTTTTTTGCATAGGTGAATCTTGGTCAACTGAGGATGATAACTTTAGGGTCCCTAACCACTTGAAGCTCAAAATTTGGGGCATGCAAAATGAGGTAGAGGAAAAAAGTGACTTGGTGAAGGAAAAAATAGAGAGTCCTTGTTTAGAAGGGGGATGTTGTGCTACAAGCACAAAAAATGGAAACTCCATTGGGAAAAAGCTCCTGAGCATTCCAAGAATAAATATTCATTTAGAACCTAGAATCTATGGTTTCACAAACCAAAAGCCAGTTTCCACAAGTGAATTAGGAACTCAAAGGAGGACAAGATCCTTAACTGAATCAATTCACAAGGATATCTCAGAAGTTTGTGTATTGTGAGTTCATTTCATTTCCTTAGAGACTAGAATAGATAGTAGTTAGTCAAGGAAAGCTATGTAAGTTGTCCAACCCAAAAAGTAACGTGGAAATTGATCTCCTGCCAGTTAGGCTTCCATAGCCCAGATGGAGTTGTCACTGTGACCCCATGAACATTGCTCTATTTCCAGTCGGATGTCCATAGCCTTGATATAGTTGCTCGCACACCCACACAATTTCTTGTTTTAACATTTTCTTTCATTTCCTTTTCTTTTCATGGTATTTTCTTTTGGTACTCTTTTTCTCTTGCTCAACTTTGTAAGCATTGAAGCTTACTGTGGGTTTTGGAATCACAGTGGTCACTGGAGTAGACTTAAGATTTTTCACTAGTAAAAACCTTGTAACAGCTATTGTACAACTCATTAGAAAAATTTAAAGTGTGTTTTCATGTATGAACTGAGATAAATGTGAAAGGATTCAAACAAGGGTTCTATCCTAGGTCAAGTAAGAGTTCAAATAAGGAAACCCACTTCATGGAAGTAGTAAAAAATTAACAGTTATGAATAAAGATTTTTCCAGAGAAAAAATAAGAGTGAACAACAAAGTGAACTATTTGGTAAACTGAGTGTGACCACCACATCAAGAACAATGAAACCTTTTCAGCAAAAAAAATCTAGGAGAGAAAGAAAAACGAGGCGACACCAAAAGCACAGCAGTAAAGCAAAAGAACCTAAACTAACCCATATACAACTATATACAAAGGATGAGCCTTGAAAAGATTAGGCAAGGAAATAATGCTTAAGATGTTGCCCATTGGCAGGCAGTGGGACATCCTCTTTGATGAGTGTTTTGAGATGAAAGGCATTATCTCCTAAGATTTATGATATTTGAAAGGGGCCAAGCCAAAGCTTGTCAAATTTGTCATGTCCCCATTTCTTTTCATTGACCTTGTCCCAAAAAAGGAATAAATCAATGATCCTAAAGGCTTTTAATTTCTCTATCACATAATTCTTCTAGATGCAACAATTCAGCTAGACAAGCTTTTCTACGGTCTCCCTCCTCATAGAATGTGTTGATAAATTAGAGTGTGGGGATCTTGAGGTGGATGAAGAAGATGGGCTCTAAGCCATAAACCAGATGGAATGGGGAATCAGCTAATAAATCCTTATGGCATGTACGATCCACCCAAAGGGAAAAAAATAGCTGGGTGTGCCAATCTTTCAGATTCCTATCAAGCAATTTTTTATCACAATTATCAAATTTTTGTTTGTCAACTCAACTAAGCCATTTCCCTAAGGGTAGTAGTTGGAAGAAAATTTAAGCACAATCCCATAATCGAAGGCCCTACTAGCAAATATAAGTGAGGAAAAGGTGGGGTTGTCACAGAAAAGGGCATATGGGCAACCAAAGTGATTCAAGATAAATCTTTCTAGAAATTAATAACAACCTCAAAAGTGCATTTCCTACATGCTATCGCTTTTGTCCATCTAGTACAATAATCAAAAGCGGTTACAGTGTACCTGTGGCCTATAGAGGATGGTGGGCTTATCAGAGCAATGAAGTCGAGGCACCATTGAGCGAATGACCTTACCTTCAAGATTGGTTGCAATGGTATAGCAACATTTCTTTCTCTTGTGGTAGCAGTTTGACAAACATGAAAAGTTTTGACATGGTTATGTGCATCCTTAAACACCATCAGCTAGTAATATCTAGCTCACAAAATCTGGTGGGTAGTTCAAGGGCCGAATCCGTGGCCAGTGCCAAATTTATCATGAAATTCTTTCAATACCCAAGTTGCTTCTTCTTTCCCAAGGCATTTGAGATATATCCCTTCATGGTTTCTTTTATATAGTATAGATCTTTGCAACATGTAGCTTCTACTCTTTAGTCTTAGAGCACACTTTTGCACTCCTTACAGCCAGGACAGTTACTTGTTTTTCACTAGGTAGTAAGCAATATAAATATCGTACCACTCTCTGAAAGAGATATCCTCCAATTGGTATTGTTGCATAGTGAGCTCAGGTTCTGTTACAATTATCATTTCAGCTATCATTCGAGTGAGAGCTTTCCCTTATACCAGCCTCATGGGTTGTATTTCTATGTCATATTCTTGTAATAGGGTGATGAATTTTTCTCTTTGTTCTCCTAGTTCATTATGTATCAACAAAGTCTTGACTGTTGGATCGGGCACAATTGCAAACACCTTATTTCTCAAGATGTAACGCTAGAACTTCTTGAATCCTCTAACCAAGGCATATGATTTATTTTCAATGTTATGGTACCTTAACTCTGCATCTTTCAAAGGAGTACTCATGAAGGCTATAGGGTGTTCACTCCATCATCTTTTTGAGTTAATATGTTGGCACAAGAGTGGTCCAAAGCAAATGAGTAGATGTAAAACAACTTCAGATAGTCTAGGATAACTAGCATTGGTGCATCAAAAATTGCATTCTTGATTTCTTTGATAGCCTATTTGGCTTCTATATTCCATTTGACTTTAGCATCCTGCTTCAACATAACATTTAGTGGCTTGACAATTTTAGCATAGCCCATGATGAATTTTATGACGAAGTTGATCTTTCCAAAGAAGGTTTTTAGTTCCTTTTTACTTCTTGGAAACTAAATATTGAGTATGGCTTGGATCCATTTCGAGTCTATTGAAATTATTTCTTTGAAATTACATGTCCTAATAGTTTTCCTTCTATAACTCTAAAGATGCATTTCTTTGGATTCAAGGAAATTTTGAATTCTCTGCATTTCTAAAAGACCTTACACAAATCAAAGACGTGGTCCCCTCTTTTCTTTGAAAACATAGTAAGATTTTCCATATAGATGATGATGCATTTACCAATTAGGTCCTTGAAGGAAATTTTCATGGCATGCTAGAAGGTTGCGCCGATGCTGATTAGCCTAAATGACATTCTTTGGTATGCAAAGGTTCCCCACTTTGTGGTGAAAGCTGGTTTGTGCATGTCTTCATACTGCACCATCACCTGATTGTAGCCCAAGTATCCATCTGAAAAGGACATCATCTAGGATCCATTTACTATCTAAAGTACCTCATCCAGTGAGGGCACTAGATAGTTATCCTTTTCTAAAGCTCTATTCAAATTTTGGAAGTCTACACATAATCTGATTTCTCCATTTTTCTTCCTTACCAACACCAGATTTTCCACCCACATCGAGTGTCTAACTGGAAAGATGATTTAGGCATACAACAACTTCTGAACTTCTTTGTAAACTAGCAATGCATTGATTGGGAGTTGACACTCTCTAAAAGGTCTCACATCTAGCTTGAGTGGGATGGTGTGAGTGATGATCGATGTATCATATGTCTTCAAATCCTCATAACTCTAAGAAACCACATCATGATACATGTAGAGGGAATCTATGATCCCCTTCCTCTCTTTTGGCATGCACACTTTGCTAATGAACACATTCTTAACTTCTTCAGTCATCCCTAGGCTATTGGCATCACACTAGTTGTCAATGGAATCCTTCTTTGTTTTTTGATCCTAATCCTATATCTAATCTAAGTCAAATATCCACTCTAGCTGAACCATTCCCCATGGAATTATGCTGATTTTGAGATTGATGATTCTTTTTATATCCAATTCAGCCTCTTTGGGCTCTACCTCGTTAATTATTTGTGTTGTAAACATGTCAAAACTTCTAATGAAATCCAAGATATGCTTTTCATCTTTCAAACTTGGAAATTGGTGACATTGTCTGGACTAGATGGAGTGGAGGTAAGCTCAATAGTGAAATTCTTTAGGCTACCTAGGGAAAGATGCTGAAGGGTACTAGCTTCCTAGGCTAAGGCATCGACAATATGACTCTTAGAACATGGGATTGGATAAATGTTGAATACATCCAAGCCTTCTATGAGATCCCATACCTTATGCTTGTAGTTGGCTAGTCTTCTATCATGATAGGAATACAACTTACTGATTTTTTTCACTACTGATTCTAAATCACCAAAGACATGCAAATTTTTACCTTCTTCCTTAGGGCCATCAAGAGCCAATGAACTAATGCTTCATATTCTGCTACGTTATTAGTACAATGGAATTGAAGTCTATGAGTAGCAAAGTATGTCTTACTTGTGGGGCTGATGAGTTAAAATCCAAATCCATCTCCTTTCTTGATCGCAGTGTCCAAAACTTAGAGGATCCCTTGACTTTAGAGCTGGTGAAGCACACTTCTTTCCTTGGTTACACACTTGTTTCAACAGCTTCAAATGACAGTGCAGATTTTGCATAACATTGGTTCGACTATTCTGCTTAGAGTTCTCCTTTTGGGGTGAGTTGTCCTCTAATATGGTCTACTACTATTTGGAAAAGGAAACATTCAAATTCTAAGTGAGAAACATTGTGTACTTTGCACCAACTTGCTAATAATCGATCTTGAAAGTTGATTCTTTCCCCCAAACTAAATTGATCTTGCACACATTTCTCCATAAACTCATAGAATCGGTCAAGCAATTCTAGGTTACCATCTTCATAAGATTCTTCATCATCTGATTCTATTAACATTTTTGTACTCTAAGGCACATAGGTTAGGTTGGTAGGAGGACTACACAACATGAGAAGGACCTTGTTGACTACTCCTTCTTCCTAGAATTCTAGTTCATCCTAGTATGCCACCAGTCAATAGTTTCCCAACTCTGTTTCAGAAAACAACACTTTATTTGTGTTGTTTGTACTCAGTGATCATAAACTTCATGCAAGGCTTTTTTTCAATGTGGATTTGGTTTGGCAGCCCTTTCCATGGCAACCGTAAGTGAGAAAATTTTATTGCTGCATACCCATTCAATGAGTGAGTGAAGTCCCTCTCTAATATTATGTCATATGTGTTAGGAATATTAGCAAATTGGATATCAAAGGTCTGCTACATGCTCGGATCAACAACGATATACATGGGTATTCTATTGATTTTGTTGACTATGTTGATCTTTGTATTATCTAGTTGAGTCACCTTCCATTAGGAGGGAGTTGGAACTATCCCTAGAGCTTTGCATACTTCCAGAGGCATGACATTGGCCAAGGCCCCTGAGTCAAGCAACCAGTTGTGCAATTTTTTTCCAAATATCCTGATGGTTTTCAAGGAGGAGTTTCCAACTTCCCTTGGAACAAACCCATGGGTACGTCCACCTAAGCTACTTGAGCTTTGTCCTTATCATTAGATTTATCCTAAGTTTTTGCTTGATTTTTTTCTTTGGCAGGTTGTTTGTTTGCTTGCTGATTTGAAGATTGATCTATTTTCTTTCCTAGGATTTCCCTAATCATATGCTCATTTTGTGAGTCATCAAAGGATACCCTTTTAACCAGTACTTCTTGAGCTACCTTGGGTGAGGCAGTCCCATTAAGCATTTAGAAAAAAGGAATTTCTAATTGCCAGTACCCTAAGAAATTTGAAGGCTGACAAGTTCAATTTCACCTTCTTAAATTCTTCTGCTACATACTCCCCCATTTGCTCTATTTCTACCTCAAAATACTTATCTTGGGAGGAGCTAGTAGGTTGATTTTTAGTTTGATTCTGCTACCTATTCTTGTTGAAATACTAGGTCGGCATGTGAGGGTAACCCGGGTTATTACTAGCATTTGGATCAAGTAGTGTATTGAAGTTATTAGGCGGAGTAGAAGTCATGAAAGGGTTGCCTAAATATCTATCTCTCAAGTTGTAGTGGGTTTCCCTTTGGTGTAATTTTTTTACCTCATCCTCTCATGGCTCTTCCTCATATAGTGGACCATTATCTACTGGATCAAAGAACTAGGATAAGGGATTTTCATTACTCACCTCATTTTCTTCTTTGTCCTTTGGGGCATCCTTCGGTGTAGTAGTCCCCTTCTCAAGTGCATTGATTTTGCTTTGTGGAAAAGGAGATTGGTTGACCATAAGTACTGAGGAGTTGTATGGTTGGGATGGGACTATATCTTTGTAACCAACACCATCTACAACATTCTAAACTTCCACTTGGAATTTTTTTTTTGGTATTTGAAACTCTGGGCAATCCAATTTAGAATGCCTACCTATTGTATGAATGCAATACCATTTAGACAAATCAGCCTCTACTACATACACTCCACTTGTCATCTTATCAACATTGTCCAATTGATCAAGAGGTTTGGGAATGACCCCATTGTTTGGCCCCATGTTCCACATGCAATTTTTTCTTTGGGAAGGCCTCCTTTCAAAGCTCTAGCCTGAATTTTGACCCCTCTCATAATTCTTTCTAGAAGAATTACCAAAGTCACTATTGTCACAACTATCTTGATTGAGATTAGCTTGGATGCTTCTTTGGTAAGCCTACAGTTGATTATTTTGATTCCTTAAGAGTGTCATTTTTATAGAAATATTCTTCACTAACTTTGTCAACTCATCAATTTGGTCCTTTTTTGTATTGCTCGATTGTTGTGCTTGATTATTAAGGAAGATCAGCTGTATGACTAGCTAGTTCTACTGAGAGGGTGGGAACTCAGAGCTCTATAGGTATGCAGGTACTTGAGGCTACTAAGGATAAGCTTATTGCAAGTAGTGGGGCACAAGAGGTACTTGGTTCAATGGCTGCCTTGGATGAGGTACTATTGATAGTTGTGGAACTTGATTCATCATTGGAGTTTGATGGGCCAAGGCATGGGTGATTCCTTGGATCTACGTTGAGTGAGAAGTTGGTCCCAAGGATGGTATTGGACCTGCAATGTGTTGTCCCAAATTAGTGCTTTATGTTACTTCTTTTGCATAGGCATCCACCAACCTAGCAGGTAGCGGGCACATCCTCTTTACCAATGTAGATGTTAGATTGTCCAAGGTGGCATAGTAGACTAATTTGGTTGAGGCATCATCAACCATGTAAGGTGGTTTTAACCTTATGTAAGTTCGATGGAATTGGTCATTGAAGGAGCTAATAGGTTTGTTAACTTCTCTTTGGATGGACATAAACTACTAATATAATTTAGAAGGGCTAACTAGGATTTTAAACTTAAGCAAGAAAGTGTCCTTCAACTGATCCCAAGTGGTGATGGACTTGGTTGGCAGATGTATATACCAATAAAAGGACTCTTCCACCAAAGAGTAAGGAAAGAGCCTAGAAGCCACATCTTCTTGTTCTATTTGCATGTCCTTCAAGGCCATATGGAAGATTTTGATGCATTCTTTTGTTGTTCTCTATAGTTCAAGAGGGTGGAATCTAGTACAAAAGTCCCCCAGATTCTTTGGAATCTCATGATAATAATTAAAGGACAAAGGATACGGGTTGTTTCCAAGCCAATCCATGATGGGAGGTTGAGGCTACACTATTTGTGCTATAGTCACTTGGGGTTGGGAAAGAGCAATGGGAGTTGGGGCAGTGTCTTGGCTATGGGAGGTGAAAGGGTGGAAGGTTTCATGGGGTGAAAGGGAAGAGAAAGGAGCTATTGGAAGTGAACGAGAAGAGTAGGGAAAATGGATGGAAGGAGGTGAAGGAGATGGAGGTGAAGTGAGTTGAGTGAATGGGGTTGAGGTGTATGCTTCCTCCCTCTTGGCTCTTTTAGCCTTGGTAGGGGTGGTAGCTCTTTGAATTCCCCTTTGTTTGGTGTAGATCTTAACACTTTTTGGAAGATCTTAGGGGAAAAGGAACCAATTCAATCTAGCTTAGCAAAAGGAATGCCCTACTTCTAGCACCAATTTTATTGATGGGTGTTTTTTCACTTTCTCAACACAGGAAAGACACAAGTGCACTACCTCTCTTGAAAGACACCCTCCTACAAGAAAGTTGCAGAAAATTATCCCAAGGTCTCTCGTGTGTTAGGTCATCACTTGCAAAAATAGCTTAGTTGTTTAATGTGATTTGCTAGTAATCACAAAAGCCATTTATGGTTCACTAAGTTTGGAAGCAATTGGATCTTCAAATGGAGTTTGGTGAGGTTCTAGAAATGAAGTGTGATTATTTCAAGTTCAAAACAATAGTCTAAAAATCCATGTTTAACATCATATTTGGATTTACAATGATGCTAGAAGTTTTCCTTAGCTTATATTTTAAAGAAAATTCAAAAGGTAAAAGGGATGAAAGAGTTCCTAGACCTGCAACTAATGGCGAATAGTGATAATGGAGGATGCTCTAGTGGACAACATTCCTAAAACTAAGTTCCACTTAACCAAAACATCTATCAATCTCATGAAACTAATGCTATCTTCTAAGGTCTAAAAATTTTGAACTATCCATTCATCATAAAGCATGAAAAATAGATGAATTTTAAGTGCAACAGTAAGTTAATGTTCAAATTAGCTTTACACTATTGTTCATCATCAATAAACAACAAAAAGCATGAACAAGAAAGGCATCAACACAACAACATTTGTCACCATTGATTTACAACATGAATTAAACTACTAAAATAAACTTGAAATACTTAGAACAACAAACTAAATCTACTAATTTTGAGAAGATGAATCATGCAACATGTGAGAAACACAAGAATTTGTGAAAATAATGTAATTCTATTGAAATTTATACAACATGTCTTTACACAACAACTCAAATCTATCTTTAAAAATAAGAGGAGACCCCTATTTATGGTTTTTCAAAAGTGAAATGAAAGGCTAGGATTTACTTTCATTGTGTGGCCAAGATTCTTTACATTAGGGTTTCACCTGCCCGCAAAAATATATCATTATAAAATACAACATTCTTCTTTTCTCTATTTCATTATGTAGTAACCCTAGCACTATTGCAATTTTGTTTTGTAATAGCTACCTTCTTCTAGCTACACTATCAGGAATTCATCATCTATCATTGGCTTCCCTACATCCTTCTGAAGAGTGGCATATTCTACAAACTTTCCAATCAAATCTTGGAGCTTGTTCCACTAAATGATGTCTGATTGAAGGATCTAAAAGGTCAGTGTCTTGAATCACTTAGTGATTTTCTCCCAGTCTTTGTTGTATTTAGGCATGGCTTTGATTACCTACTCAGAATGTGTGAAGGCTCTCATAGTGTAATCTATGAAATCCAATGTTAGTGCATATACAACCCATTGCTCCATCTTCTTGTGGAAGAATGGCTTGATTTTCTTTGGGTCTATTTTGAGGGCAGCCATTGTGTAATCTATCATCATCTTGAGGTAACCCTCACTGTTCATCCTATAATCCATAACCCATTCAAGGTCGAATTTGACTTCATGCAATACCCTCTCCAAGACTTCACTTCTATGATCTAGGCCCATTTTCTAGGTCTCTACTAGCCAGCGATCATCTTTTACAAGTTCCAAGTCCTCCCATGTCTTTTTGGGTAGCTTAAGAATGGCCTTGATCTTAGGATATGTTATCCTATATATCTCAGTGAACCAATCACACATTTTTTTGGTGGCTTCTAGTTGCTTTTATAGATCCCTGAATTTTTTGAATTCCTAGAAAGTGTGGTAGATGCCCATATCACCATTGTAGATCATGCACCGAAACCAATCTATTTTGGCTTTGGTCTATTTTTTCATTTTCTTCATTTTGTTGAGATATTCTTGAGAGAGAAGAAGGGGTGTTGATGATGTTTTTGGAGCCTCTTCTTCCAAGGATGTCCACTGCTAAATGTAGGTTGTGCGATCTACCACTTGTGCCTTCAATTCCTCCTTAGAGGATTTATCCTTATTCATCTATTGCATGATCATGGCTACCAACCCTTGGAACTCATCAATTTTCTACTCTTGAGTGGTTAGGCCCAAATTGATGGTGGAGATACTATAGTTAGCTCCTTCACCTTTGTCTATCACTAGGGTGGAAATTTGTATCATTCTTGATCTGGAGGCATCAAGTATAATATGGGAGCAAACTCTTGGCTTCTTTTCCTTCTTTGTCTTTGTCTACTCTCTAGCCAATATAGCCTCGATTCTTTCCTTTGGATCCATGACTGTAGGGGCCTTCTTCTATAATTTCCTTTCCATCTAATCAGGAACTTGAGTTTCCCCTTTAAGTGATTCATGATCACCTTCCTCTCTTTGCTCATGTTGCAGTTGTTTCTCTTCACGTCATTCTCTTCTTCATCACAATCCTCAATATGTATAGCCTTTTCCTTATCTAACTCAATGGTGGCTATATAATCCTCAGCAAAAACTTCTTTCTGAGGCTCTATCTCTTGCTATTTGAGCTGAACATGGTGCTTGGGGCTCTTCCTTGGTGCTTCTTCTATTTTATCTTCCTTTTTTACTTCTTTCTCTTCTTCCTCCTTTTCAGGAGGTACTTCTTCTTCATGGATGGGCCCCTTTTCTTGGCCTATTAGTGGAGGCTCTTTGAGTATCTCCACATTTGCTTCTGTGTCTATTTTCTCTTTAGAGAGACGTTTCTTAGATTCAACCTCCTCACCTATATCCTTAAGTTGTTGAGCCAACTCCTCTTCAAGATCTTGATCTGAGGTTTCTATTATATATCTCTCATTGAGGGCTTCAATGTCCTCCAAGGAATGTGACTTTTCCTCATCTATCGCCACCTTATCCAAGTTTATGTTTAATCCATCCTCTAGGTCTTCAAAGTAGTCATCTTGGAAGAAGCCCTTAGGTTCTTCAGCTATGCCCTTAGCCACCTCCCTTTGGAATTTCTCCATTTCTTCTAATATTTGCATCGTAGCCTCCATCTTTGGTAGCTCTATTGGTGGTTGAGGGATGGGTAGGCTAGCAGCAATCTCAACCATTATAGGTTGAACTATGGGATTCATTATCACCCCATAGATTTTAGTGGGTATCCCTTGCATATACTTTATAAAGACTTCTAGTAGGGTGAGGGGAGGAATAGTAGTAGTGGCAACTACAGTTATTGAGGCAAAAAGAGTGGGAAATGGAGGAGGGAGCAAGGATGATGATGGAGAGGAATTTGTTGCCAAGGAGGAATCTAGTACCATTATTGGGGCTGCCAGTGAAGTGGAAGTGAGGTGGACTGAGATGTTCATGATAGGTGGAGATGAAATAGGAAATTCGTGAGAGGTGGGAGTTGGAGTCATTATGGCAGCAGTAGCGGCAAGAGTAGAGGTGGTAGGTGGTGATTGTGGCTACTTGGCTTCTTGTTCTCCTCCATGTTGCAAATTCTACTCAATTGTGGGAATTTCACTTACAAATCCCCCTAACTTTGCTTTCTTCAACGATTCTCCCTCCATAGCCTTCCTTGTATACACCTTGTGCTTGGGATGGTGTTCAAGTGCATCCTTCCTTTTCTTTGACTATGTTGTTGGAGGGGATCTAGGTGTTTCTTCAATTGGGGTAGTAGCTGCTCCACTATTAGTTTCACTTTTGAGCTAATCCTTGAGCTCGTCATGTGTCAATACTACTCCTTGCACCTTGAGCTGATCAATTTGGGTATCTACCCACTATCTTGTCCTATTCTCAATCAATTGTGTCATTATATTGAGGTCGGTTACCTCTTCTTCATCCCAATCTATCAATGACAGTGGCAAGTTGGACACAACATCAAAGCTCTCATCAACCATGGTATCATATTCTTCTACAATTTGATTAGGCACTGGGAAAAAGTTTATTGACCTCACGAATTAGGTTGTCATTCACATATAGTGCCTTATTCGCACTTCTTTATCATCTTTGCAATTAGCCTAGAAGTCTTCAACATGGGACCAATGAGCATACTACTTTTTGACCTATTTCGTCAACTTCCCGTATGGGTCCATCCCCCCTCAAGCTATATTGAGGTCCAGATTGTATTCTACTATCTCCTTTGAATACTTCATGCATTAGGTAGTAGGGAAAGCATACATTTCTTGCCCAAAGGTTAGGGGATATGGGATCCTTGCTATGTGTTTTTCACTTAGTAGGGAATGGGAATTTTGCAACTGTCAGGAGACCTCTAATAGGACCATTTGGTCATTGGGATATCTTGGTAGCTTGTAGGGCTTGTTGGAGAATCCCTCTATTCTTATGTATGTAAACTTGGAGAACTATATAAATGGATACCCAAATCATTGAATGAAAGCTCTAGCACTATGTGAGACTCTTCTCTTGGGGTCTCCTCCAAGGAGTCTGATGATCTACCTAATGAAAGCATCATTTACCCTCTAATATTCTTTTTTGTAGTTTTTGTATTGTAGCTGGGGGTAGTGGTCGTACACTTTAAGTTCTCCTCTCCCTGGATTCAAATTATTAGCAACAAACATGCCCTTATATGGAAATGGTTCCACCAGGAGGTACACTAGATAGGAGGTCATGTAGAACTGGGATGTCCTCTTTACATTCATAAGATGATTATGTATGTTGTCACTAATGATTTTGGTCCAATGGAACTTTGTCTTTCCATGGACGATCTCCTCAATGAAGTAGAACATCCACTCCTAAAAGAAGGTCATAGTAGGGAGGTCCATTACTCTACTTAGGAAAGTGACAAAATCATGGTACTCTTCATGGAAGTAACTTCTAAAAAACTCCTTGGGTACCTTAGCAACACTACCCCTCTTTTCCTTCAACCAATGTTGGTTGATTAGCTTCTTGCATCCTAGGGGCTCTGCTTTCCACATATTTTTGGTGTATCACTTCTTTATCTCCTCCATGGAATCAAATGTATGGATATGGAATGTTTGGACTATGGACTTTTTAGAAAAATCTACCAACACTCTATCGTCATGATCAATAATCTTTCTATTTTTGTGGTAGGCCTCCCAACACATCATGACTAGCTCTGGGGCAATGAGCGTGGGTGGAAAGCTGACTGCCTTGGCGAAGCCACTCTTTCTGAATTTCCAAGAATTTTCATTCATAGGGTTGATTATGACCCTCCATCAGAACTTATTTATATCTACATGCCCAAGGTTGGTATTTGACACTGAATCCCATGTGGAGGTGAGTTTGGAGGTGCAATCCACCCCATGAAACTAGTATTTCATTTGATATTTCTCCTCCTTACCTCTTGGTGATTTTGAAGGTTTCTTTCCTTTTTCCTTCTAGACAGACTTCCCTTATGGTCCCATAGAAGATTCCATAAATCCTACATGCAAGGATGCAGTAAGCACATTCTCATAAAAATAAGGGGAGTGTTAGTCAAATCCTACAAAAAAAAAGGGTTAGATCCAATAATTCATCTTCAAAAGATCATAAAATCCATTATTATTCACCATTTGATGCTTGTTTGGATCAAATTCAAGGATGTGGGCCTAGGGATGCAAGTTTCACTAGGTTGGGAGCTATCAAGAGTAGTTAGGAGTAGGATAGTGCTAGGGTCATGGTAGCCTACAGATGGCCACCCATACTCCAAGTTCTACATTGTACATTTGGCATCCAAAGTCTTTGGAAAGGTGTTTAGCACATGGGGAGATAGGTTATGAAGTCATTGGAGGCATCTAATTGGCTCTTTTTCTTGTGTAGGTTTGAGGAGTGTAGAGGTAGGAAGTCTCATGGTCATTTGGAGCTCTACCTTTGAGACACAACAAACATGAGGAAAAAACCAACAAGAGGAATCCCAAAATGTGGGACCTGTAGGTGTCTAGGATGATATGGACTAACTCCCCTTTGGTTTAATCATTTAAAAGTACATGGTTGAAGACTTTTGGAAAGTAGTCAAGCAAAGGCTATTTAGGAACAAAAAAGATGGGATGATGGTCTGCACATAGTGATCTACATAGCTGGGCCCACCAACCATTTAACTTAGGAAATTTTTCTTGAAGGTAACTTAGATCACAGAGGAAAGCTTAGACTCTACAATGTGGGTAGAAGAGGAGGTGCGACTGTTTTTGAATGAAAACCAGATGACGGTGGGCTATAAGCAACAACTTGCAAAGAAAGGTCTATAAATCATGTGAAATTGGTCATTTTCATACTAAAGTCTCAAAGAGAAATGATGAGGTCTAATTCTATAATGTAGATGATCAAGGCTCTATGGTTGTTTGGAATGGTGACAATAGTAGGGAAGTTTGCAAGTAGACCCCTACAAGGCTTAGCCCACATAAGGTTTGTCTTAGAATTTTTCATTCAAAAGATTTAGGTGGCACATAGAGCTACAGGGTCCATAGGGTGGAGAAATGGCCTCACCACTAATGAGGTGTATTTAAAATGGTGATGGAGAGTGAACATTAGCCCACATGTTAAGAATTTGCATTTTCTACGTTTGATAGAAGTGACTTCGGTGGGACCCACGATGTGGGATGCTAGCAAAGGTCGACCATTTAGAAATGGCAGAAAGATGGGGGCCACCTGGATGAGGTGACTTGCAAGGGTTTCAATATTTCAAGTTTTTTTTCTAAGTATTCCATCGTTTGGGTTTTCAAGGGTGGCAATGGGATGGCATCCACAAGGTCTTGAGGCTCAAGTTTTTCGCATTTGAAGTTTTACCATTTTGAGTGGTGGAGATGAAGAGCCTATGGGTCACAAAGGAGCCAAGGCTTTGCAAAGAACAACAATGGGGAAACCAAGTTCTACATCACCTTTAAAGGCCGCATTCAATAAATTTTGAAGAAATTTTAAGTGGGTTTGCGTGGAAATTGATGGTTATCTAGTTATCGGGAGGGATTTGAAGGTTTCTCTCTAGGGTTTTTCAATTATTTTAAAGAATCTTATTAATGAAATGCTTTTTAAAATGCAGACAGTAGACTGACCTAGAAGTCCCAAAGAACATCGGCGGAGATCATGTCTTGAGTTCCTCAAAGGCTTGTGCGAGAGTAGGGATTATGATCGTTGTTCACTTTGAAAAATTACAACTGGTAGGAGGTGAAAATGATAGGTTAGGTGGACTTATTTATAGTAAAAGTGCATTTATGATCTACATTGAATGTGTGTACAATGACCGGTGAGGTAGTTGGGCATGGAGTTCAAAAAGGTCAACGACAAGAAAGGAAATGCCTGCAAGGTAGAATAACCCCTAAGCATTGTCATTCAATGGGTGGTTGAAAGATGGTGGCTAAGGAGGATGTGGGACCTGCCATGTGGGTAGACTTCCTAGGTTAGCTATCAATGAAATGATGTAGTGCGAGCACCGATGCACAAGGGAAAGTCCATAGATGCAAACCCATAGGGGTTGAAGGACACCAAAGTTGAAGACTAAGGGAAACCTACCAAGGGAACTTCATGAAAGCCAAAGACTTAGAATTTTTTTGGGTGGGTGAATCTTGGTCAAATGAGGATGATAACTTTAGGGTCCTTGACCATTTGAAGCTCAACATTGGGGGCACACAAAACTAGGCAGAGGAAAAAAGCTACCTAGAAAAGGCGAAAAGAGAGGGTCCCCATTTGGAATGGGGCATGTTGTGCTACAAGCATAATAGTTCCATTATTCAATGTAGAAGACCCATGATCATTGATCTAGAAATGTCTTCCTCTCCATGATGAACATCCAAATGCTCTTGCCTTAGTGTCCTATTCTTCTAAAACTAGATACTTGTCCTCCCACCAATACACCATAAAATCTGATGACCACTTATATTCCTAGATCTTCTGCATGTTTTCAAGATGAGTTTTCCATCAAGTATCTAGTAATTCCTTTGTATCATTGACAAACTTTAGGTATCTCACATCAAGAAAAATCAACCTATCCATGATTTGATTTATCCTGTGAAGACTAGTATCATCATCCTCCTGTACATGAGTTTCGCACTTATGAATAACCTGACTAAATTCTTTCTTCCACTTGTCCAAGTCCTTCAACTAATCACCATTACTCATGATTTTAGGTATATACCACTATTTCAAGGTATGGAATAAATCCATTCATGTTACAATATTTTTATATTCCCCTTGTATATACTAAAATTCATCAATAATCATCTAAACATAGGTTGTTTAGTTGGATTTATTCCTGTGGGAGCATTGAGACTTCTTTGTAGAACTTTGCATAAATTAGCCAAAGTGTGGTGAATAGGCTACCACCTTTTAAACAAAGGATCTAATACAAACATACGTGTATTTATTTGATCCATTTCTTACTAAAGGTTTTATAACTATCATGCACATTCTCTAGTTTATCCATAACTAATTTTACCCTATACTCAAAAATCTTTTCCATAACTTCTCAAATTCTCCTTTTCACTTCATCTTGGGTTTGATTTTTGGCCTTTTTTAGATCATCCAATTCCTTCTCTAGAGGTTGTACCTATTATGCATAAATGTTCTTCACAATATCCATTGGATCAATAAGAGGCCTATAAAACACCATCTCATTTCTTTGTGAGGGTTCTACTCCACTTAATTGTTCTTTCAATTTGACATTCTCCATGACTAGTTTATTAACATCATCATTTAGGAACCTTTATTCCTTTTCATACTCCTTCAATTTTTCTTCTAACCCCTTAACAGTTGCTCAAGTGAACATGGCCAAATGCATGGTCATTGTGGCTACCTCCAAAGGGGTGGTATCTTGTATTGTCCTTACCATCACTACCCCTTTCATCCAAGGTTGAAGTACATCCAATAATTTTGGCTTTTGTGTATTTTTCTATTTGATCCATATGGCCAAGGTTTCAATCTTTGGTTTATACCTAGTTCCACTTACTCCTTCATCAAAGTCAAATTCTGCAACTAGCATTGGATCTTCCTAAGCCCACACTTGATCAAGCAAAAACATTTTCTTTAATTCCAAGCCAAGGAAAATGAGCATATTGCTCTTCAAGAGCATTTCTCTAGCCTTCTAGGGGCTAATGTAAATGTTGTCAACTCTTAATTCCTAGAAATTCTATGCTACCATTTGATTTGTCTCTAATTCTTCAATTCCCACTTCAGTTGATTCCATCATCTTCAAAAAAAATTATCTTCATCTTCATCCAAATATCCCTAAACTGGGGAGTCTTAATGAATTCATCATCTTCTATGAATCTGTTGGATGCAATTCCCCTTTCATCTTCATGTACCTCTATACTTGTTTTTTCTACATCACCCATCATTTCCTCATGTTTATGGGCACTGGTCTCATGGATGGGTTGATCAAACTCAATATCACCTTTCAATGATTACAATATTGTAGCCACTTCCTCAATATCACCCACCTTTTCACTCTCCTCATAAGGTAATAACTATTCAATCCTTTTTGTCTTCTATCTTTTGGGAGGTAACTTCTCCATGGGAGGTTTAGAGGTTTCACCTGGGGCATGCTCTACAGTTGTACCACTATCATGTTCTTGTAGATATGCTTCCTTCTTACCGTACACATCTTCAAATTTACCCTTATCAAATATATCCTCTTGATGGGGACCTTTTCCTCAACAAAGTATCCTAGGAAATCCTTGGACCTCTGCTTCTTCCTTTCCTCAAGCTTCTTCATATATTCCCATTTTTTCCTTCTACTAAATACATCATTATAAGTAATCCAGTTCCTTATGACATCTTCTTCATAATCCACTTGGTGTGCCACTATCATTTTTGTAAGAAGATTGTGCCTTATGTTGTTCATATGATTTTCAAGGTCAAAGGCTCTTCCTTTTTCCAGAATTCAATGCATATATTGTCTTCAAATAATATTTTAACTCCTCTAGTGTGTCTGAGCCTATAGTCCAATCTTCACACTTGGTTTGGTTTGGTAGGAAAGTGCCTTTCTTCTGCTTGTGCATTAAATCTTTCTCCATCCACATAATTTTCCACATAAATTCAAGAAATGCTAATTTGAGGGGCACAAATTTTGGCAGTATGTGTGGAGCAATAGGGCATCCATAAACTCTTATTATTGTAACTTCTGAGAGGAAGAACCAATCTCTAAAATTGTGTGTATGACCCTACTCTAGTCTTAAAGCCAAAGGTCTTAATAGTTGCAACATTTTGGTTGAAAATCTTGGTATTGCATACCCAAGAACTCCAAGGATTCTGTGTATAAAGTCTTTGTAGAATATAACAAATATTGAATTCTTGCATCGAATACCCCAAATATAGCACCATTTCTAGACAGGTTTGGTATTCCCTTGCTCATTTACTCTATCGAAGTCCATTATTTTAGTCCAATTGTCCTTATTATAGTACAATATCAAATGACATAGTAGGGAATAGTGTCTGAATGTAATTGGTGCTCTATCCTCTATAACTAATTGGGAGAATTCATCATCCAACGCCTTCTCAAAGTATGAAGCAAAGTCATATTCAATATTATTTTCAGGGTTTTGAATTCTCCTGGCCATCATCACTAGGCCTATAGGCATTTTATCTTGAGCATCCATCTCCAATACTTGGCAAAGAGAAAAATATGTATTCACAAAGTAATATTGAAAATATGTCATAGTAAATGGTTCAGTAGTGATAGTAGAGATGGGGATTATTCTGTTACCAATGCCTCTTTTCATATATAGGGGTATCTCATCACTTCTATGAGTCCTTAACCTAGCATAATCATCCTCACTTTTCTGGAGGTTTATCTTGGCTAGGGCCTGCTTATTTAAGTAAAAATACTCAATGATGGTTGTTCTAGTTACTTCTACCAATATTGTGCCATTTGGAAACCTTATTGTTTTGGTAGTTGAGTGATAGTGTCAAGGAAAACTTTAAGAAACTCCCTCCCTCGGTGAAGGTGTAAAAATCTTGGCGAATCTTTTATACTTCTTGATAAAAATATTAATTTTAGTGGCAAATTTATTTTTTTTCGTGAAAAAAATATAATGTCCATTGGCGAATCTTTTCTAATCACTAGAAGTATGTGGAAAATCCTGGTGAAATGAAAATATTTTAAAACCACTAAAATTTTTCCATTGGAAATTAAAATCTATTTTCAAACAAATAAAATATTTTGATTGGCGAATTTAACCTGTTTTAAAACCAGAAAAATAATTTTGTTGGTGATTAAAACTTTTTTTCAAACTAAAAAATAAAATTCATTGGTGAATTAAACCTATTTTCAAATGATTAAGAAAAAAATTTGGTGAATTAAACATAATATCAAACTAATAAAAAAAATGCATGAAAATAAAGATTATTTTCCTCATTGTTTTCATCAACCATCCAAAAGTCACCTACAACTATAATAGTGTTTTCAAAAAAGCATCTTAACATGCTTCATAATAGAAAAATTAACCCTTTCCAACTAAAACCAATTCCACAACTATTTGTAACTAACTTACATATTTCAACAAGCCAAAAATTAGTACTAGTCTTGTGTTAATTCTGCAAAAACCTTACAAAAAACTACAAATTCTACAAAAAATGTGTTAATTCATCTTCCACTTCCTTGCATTCTATCCTTTTCCTTTCATACACTTTTCCTCCTCTTTCGCCTGTGCTTCCACCTTCATCAGCTCTATAAAGAGCTTCAATGCTTCCCAACCTAACCTTGCTTCTTCCTTGCATTGATTTTTAATCTCATCCTCCGGCCAATGCATGAAAGGGATGCATCCTTTTGCTCCTTGCAGTTCCACATTTTCAAAGCCTTCCCAGATGTCGAAACCTTTACTTGGAACTTCCCATTCAAGTATTGATTCTAATCCTTCCAAGAAATCTCTGTGCACAATCATCTCCATCACTTCTCTCATTGTGTTTGTCGATTCCCTCAAGTCCAAACCCCATACTATAATCAAGGAGTATACATCCATGTTAGTCCTATATCTATGCCTCATATTTCCAAAGGATTTCCCCAAAATCATCCGCACACTTTGTACCAACCTCCCATCAGTGAATAAAAACATACCCATTAATCTTTTTTCAGAAGCTTCACCATAAAACTGGTTTAATTGCCTCCTCAAACACAGAGTGAAGTTGGCCTCCATTTGAAAATTGTTGTAGCTACACCGCCACCACCACCACTCTTTCAAACTTTCTGTGTGCCTTCTTCTCCATGCCAAAATATATTAACTTCACTAATTGAGGGCCGAGAGGTAATAATTTTCCAAACTTTGCACATACCAATCTTAATTACTCATTGATCCTCCAGTTATGTCCACTTTCTAAAATCTACCTATGATCTTCACTTCATAAATGCACCGTCCTTTCCACCTTTCCTATATTAATTCACCAAATTCAAGGTTTTGGTGCTTTTCCTAACCTTAGTTGCCACATTTCCTATCTTAATTCACCAAAGTCAGAGTTTTGGTGCTTTTCCTAACCTTAGTTGCAAGTCTTTCTTGGTCATATTTGTAGTCTGTAGTCGGTGGGTCAGAGGTTTCAAAAACTTCAAAACTTCAGACTTTGGTTCTAAGGTTCCAAATTTTAGCGACCATGCAACATTATGGACCATGATCGTTCAATTAATTTTCGATGGACAGTTGTAGTTGCATGCCAGAAGTATATCTCTCAAGCACTAGATTTGCGAATTGAAACCTCGAGAATTACACTACAATTGTAAAATATTTTACCATTTAAATATTGGTGCTCTTGTTTACTGTTTAATATTTCCTAAGTCAGACCAAAATATTTTATGATAAAGCCTTAAACCTTAACTTTTTAATCCCGAGGGTTGAGTCTCATCAACCTAGCGATGTCCCCATTTAAGATTATGCAAGTGCATAAAGTTTGTTTTAAAAGAGGGACCGCTCAATGAATTTTCGATGGACAACTATAGATGTATTCTAGAAGTAAATCCTTGAAGCACTAGACTTACAAATTGAAACCTCCAGAATAACATTAGAACCATTAGATTTTTAGAAATCAATGGTTGAGATTTTATTAATTATTGGTTTCAGAAATCAACATATAGTTTTGATCATAAGTGAGTGAAATTTATTGTGACTTATTAGGACATTGATAATGATTAAGGTAAAATGAGACATTTAATTCTCTCTTTCCAATGCATCGAAGTACTCTACCTTTCATTTATTCTATTGAAATTCTCAATTTGGTTGTGGTACTGGGTAGCGATGTGGATTAATTCCATATGAATAGCCAGACTGATTGATTGGATAGCTTTATATTGAAAACTACATGATGTACTATAGAATTGTAGATGATGATGTCAATAATCCATTGATTTTGACAATCAACAACTTGTGTGGCATTGCTGATTTTGACAATTGATAGCTTGTTAGCATGAGGTACAGTTTGCAATTTTGCATGTAGCTAGCTTAAGGTAACAATTAAGTTGAATTTTTGGTTTGCGTGAATCACAATTAATACTAGTCAATACTCAATAGTAACTATACACAACCTCACACATGACATGTGTGAGGTGTACAAGGGACCAGGCTAGTAGTGACACTTTTGGAAGTAGTTTTGGACCATAAATAAGGATAGTGAGCACAACTAAAATCATTCATTTAATTATCATAAGGGTTTTCATTTTGTAGGTTTAATAGCTTAATAAGGATTCAAGAAGAAGATGATGTAGTATTATAGGGGATGCTCTAAATTTTCCTACCTCTAGTTATGTAGTTATAGAGTAAAAGACCACTTTCCTTCAAGTTTAGAATGGGTGGAATTGGAAAGAAGTTGATTTCATTTACCTGACTTTTTAGGAAGGTTTTGAACCAGGATGAGGAGCTCTGAAGGAGATAAGTGTTATTCTAGTGCATGGAAGATGCAAGTAGAAGATGGGAGTAGTTTTACTACCCCTCATCATCTGAATGGTTGCCTAGGCATTTCCCATGCATTTAATTTCAGTGCTCATCTCCTGCATGGGACTAATTTTACAATCCATCATCTTTTTCACTAGTCTGGTTCTAAAAGGGGCTAAGTACATTTTGTATCTTCATAGCTCCCATTTCTCTAGTTTGATCAGGCCCCCTTTCCCCATGTATTTATTTTTAGAGCCCATGGTTGACTCGACAAGTCCCATGTGTTTATTTTCAGAGCTCATGGTTGACCCAACAAGTTCCATTTATTTTTAGAGATACATGTATCACATTTATGTTTTCATCTTTTCACCAGTAGTCCAACAAAATCTTGGCACTTGCACTTACATTTGTATTTGTACTATGTATTAATGTAATAATCTGACATTGTAATTCACTTGTAATAAAATAAATGGTTGTGCTATTAATGCGACATTGTAATTCATTTTATCATGTCCTTTGCAAGTTAAGTTCTATTAATGGTTGTGCAATGTGCTATTAGTGTGACATTGTTATTCATTTTATTAAGTATTTTAAAATGTTAAGTTTCTGGCCCCTTGGCCTTGATGTCAATCCTAGCGCATTAAAATTTAAAGAAAAATTAAAACACATGTTTTAAAGAAAATTTAAAGAAAATTTAAAACACAGGTTTATTTTTATTATTTATATCATAAATTACTCAACTGTTTGATGAACATTTGATGTATGGTAGTAGTTGCATTTCAGAATGAAATGCATAGAGTGCTACACTTATGAACTTAAACCTATGGAATCACCCTATAACCATTAGATTAATAGAGATCAACGGTTTAGATTTTTTTGTCAATGTAAGAGTAAATCATTATTTTTAATGGCTTGTTTTAAATGTTTTCAGCCATGTACATTGTACTACCTAATTGTGTACTATGTAGTCCGTAAGTAACAAGTAGACATTTCAGTGTCATTCAATTTGCTCATTGTAATGCACCACCCTATTCTAGGTTCCACAATTCCACTTCCAACAAAGCCATTCCAGTAACCCAGTTTCAACTTCAAGAATCAAAATTCAAAATCCAGGTAAGTTAAAGAATTCCTGTGGCTACGTTTCATCGCTTGACGTTTCTTTAAATCTTATTTTTTCAAACTTTGAAGTTTAGGTTTAGGGTTAAGAGGCTTAATAATTAAGAAAAATTAAGGACTAATAAGGAATTCACAAATTTCATATTGTTGATTGTATTAGCATGTCTACCACCAATACCACTAGAGCAAAGTTAGATTAAAAAATACATTATGCAAAATTGCTTAAAACCCCATGTTTCACTAATGAATACCATGATATTTATGATCATGAAACCTATGGTAGGTGTACCTCAGAACTTAGATTTTCATCTCAAAATAAGGTTGCAAAGAAAATTAAATTGCAAGTTAATAGTATTAGTGCACCGTGGGTAACTAGATTAGGGCACATGATGTTACATGAGGTTTTCCTTTGCCCAAAATTTATCATGGTCTATGCCCTAAATTATGATGATAAAAAAGAGCAATTTTTTTTTTTTTTAATTCAAGGGGTAAATGCTTTTGACAGGAGCTATGAACTGGAATACAACCATTCAACAATACCACCCTTACAGGGTTTGAATCTTGGTGGCAAGAACAACAATAGCACCTCTAAACCAACACACCATGCCAATACCGAAAAAAAAGAGCAATTGTTAATAAAGATAGAAAAGAAGAATTTTTATCCATTAATGCATAAGAACTTGGAAAAGTGTTGGCCTTCAGGTTTACAATCAAAGAATTTGGAAATGTCCACACTGACCTAGAAAAGCTTGCTAGTGATTATGAAGCAGTGGATGAAATGGAGAAAAAATCTTTCTTAAATAGAATAGTTTAGGATAGAAACAAATTGAAAGGTGATCATAAGCCTCCTTATGATTTGGATATTTTTAAACCATGGGTTCAGGATACTATTTCCATTCTAGCATTTTTCCTTAGACTGGATAGCAATTTGGAAGTGGGTGCATGCCTCCTTGAAATGGTGTATAATATCCATTATGGTGTTCCACATGCCAAATATAATTTTATTGAGAACATTGTAGAATCCATGCATAAACAATTTTTAATGATTAAAGGAGGTTCCACCAAGACATTTAGGTTCACAACCTACTTGTGCTCTCTTTTTCTATTCAAATTCAGAGGAATGTTTTAGACTAACAAGCTTCAGATTCAACCCTATGGTAATAGTAATCCTGAGCAAAAGAAAATGGCTCCAACATATGAATGGACCACTATTATAAGGTTGCATGATTCTTGAAGGAACTACAGTCATTTTTTAGACTACTTTTTCACTCCATTGCATCAAGCAATTACAAATACTCCAATGCCTAGATTGCCTATGTCATGTATAAATTGCATTCAACTAGGAAAAGAAGTACAATTGGCTGGTTGGTACTTAATTAAATGATTAGCAGAGAGATGATTCAAGATGAACTAGTGTTAGTAAAACCAAGATCAGGTGCATGTACATTTTACATGTCTACATTTTTCCCCTCTTTGAAGCAATGTACTTGCTATGTTGGTTCAAAAAATAAACTATCTTGATCAAAATTCAAAAATTCTTTGATTTTTTCGAATGCCCCACTACTACCCCAGTGAATGAAGAACTGCGCCAGTATACTGCCCCCTCGAGAGATCAAGTGAAAAAGGTTCAATTTGAGGGTTGATCTCATGAAAAATAGGTTCAAGATTAATTCATCTCAAATGCTTGATGCGGATAGATTTGATGGTGTGGGCAGTCATTGGCCATGGGTAGCCTCGTGCCTATTTTGATATATTACACACTCTTGATCCTGATTTTGTACCATGACAGTTACATTATTGATGATATAAATGAGATGATTATGATGTTTATATATAATGGATGATATGGATGCACATGATATGATATGATGATGCTTTTATGATTATGCAGTGGATGATAAATGTATGGATTATGAGATGCTTAGAATAACCAATCTATATTATGCAATGATGAAATGCAATGCATGTGAGATGATCATTTTTTCTTATATGATATGATATGACATGCAAATGTTTTGTGGATGCAGGATGGATGCATTAGCGATTATTTATGATTAATTGTCATGGTACCATGTTAGCACGAAAGGAAGTAGGAAGAAAATAAGATGATGACAAGAGACACAAACAAGCCAACTTTATTAGAGATGATGATAATGATGATGATGATGATGATTTTCTTATTGAGGAGTTGGGATTTTAAAAGGTCCAATTACCTTATGTTTGATAACACACATAAATATGATACATCAAGGTATTAAGAACCAAAACGACATTGTATTTAGTGTGATGGACTTTGACTTGACAATCAAATAGGATTATCCTTGTTCACACCCAACATATGGAAACCTTACTAGGATGTACTTTAGGTACTTCAAATATCTTAGACAAAAACATAGAAAGGAAAGCCTTCCTATGTGGTCAAAAAAATATCTAAAACACCTTCCATACACACCTAATAAAGCAAGTATTCACTGAGGTTATATTACAAGAATGTCCAGCAAGTGCAACAGATAAAAAGATAATGATCATTTTCCCATTCCTATCTCTCTAAATCCCTTCGTTGGGGACATCATTGAGAGGTCCTTGGAATGAGCATAATAAGATAAATCAAAATACAAAGATGCAGTAAAAAAATGAGTTGATGTTCTTCAATACTGCTAGCCAAGACTAAACTACAGTGATGCCATATGTTGATGTCCATTGTAGGAAGGATGCATCCTAGGACATGATGATATCAAATGATTTGATATGGGATTGATTGGATGATAGACTATTGACACAAAGAGTTGACCAACTTTCTTATGTACTAACCTAGATTTTGAGATTTTGACGTTTGGAGTTTTCACTTTTTAACCTGCTAGACTTGTTTCTGACTATTTCACCAAAGATTAAGGATGATGATCATTTATTATGAGTGATTTTTATTACGGGTAAAAGTGAGATGATATGGATGGATTTTTTTCAAATATTTGGATGTTTTTGGAGTTTTGAAATGTTTTGAGGCTATTTTTGGTATTTTTTGAGATTTTATTAATGTTTTTATTTTTTATTTTCAAATGTTTTTGGGTTTTCTAAGATTTTGACCAAGAGACTAACCTAACCTAGGGGCCTCGAGGGCTGATCAACAGATTAGCCTTGCCTATGTTATACACGTAGAGACCACGTAGTTTGACTAACGACTTGACTAATTTATAGATGAAGATATACATGTTGAAATGTCAATTTATTATGACAAAATCCTGAAGGACTGACCTAAGTTTCTTGGGGGATGATCAAAGATCAACCTTGCCTATGTTCAAGGCTCAGAGACTCATAGTTCAACAAGACGATTTTGTTTTTTGAATTTTTGACCTATTTTGGGATTTTGATATGTTTTGAATGTTTTTTGAATTTTGTGAATTTTTTATGTTTTTGGATTTTTTGATTTTAGGACTTCAAGAATATACACAAATCTGATCCAATGAGAATATGCCCCCAACATGATGCAATAGACTACTCTGATAAAGGTAGGACAAACTGACCTTGAATATGGGTCGAGTAGTACTAGGAGGGATCATGATATGAACACAAGACCAAGCCATGATGCGGATGTCAAATGGATGGGTGATGGATGGAGATTTGAATGCAATAGATGATGCAGAAGAGTATGTACAGGATCATGATGGGCCAAAAAGTGGCAATATGATGGGTATATATAGAGTGTGTGGCTGACGACTTTGTTTTTACCCAAATTTGATGAAATGAAAAAGGGTTTTTAAAGGATATTCTTATATTTCCACCAATATAAATTATTCTTTATTTTGAATTTAATAAATAATTATTATTTATTTTCTATTTGAATTACAACTAAAGTCGTGATTGATAGGTTGATTAAAAAACATCTATAGCTTTCAAATGGTATCACATTTTTTGAATCCAAAACATCCATCACATTCTATGCTTTGCATAATATAGGATTAAAAAAATATATATTGAATTTCATGAAGTTTTGACCAAGTTAAAGTGGTTAGATACACAAATTTTTATATTTTTAAAAAGTTATAATAAAAAAAGCACAATTAATTATTTACTTGGAAAAAAATTACAAAAAAATATGCATCACATAGGGATATGACTCCTCTACCTATATCTAAAATATTATAAAAAAATATTATCATTTTATTGTGGTTAGGGTGGTTAGACAGACACCTACTTCTTACTTTTTCCCTGAATTTAAGTACTACTACATTGAAATTTCAAATTTTCACCAAATATATTTTCTTTTTTTGAAAATAAACCTAGTAGTTTAGAAACTACATTCAATTTCCTACAAATTCTATTATTACACATTTTTGAAATAATATAGATAACTTATTCAAATTTTTACGTCAAGTTGCCTAACTCTAATTTTTCTAAAATTTTTGCCACTTAAGGGCCTATTTTTTCCATGATGATCTTGCACATGCCCAGAATGAGCTGTGAAGATCTTGGTGGATGGAAAGTGCTTATTTACACAAGGTATTTGTTTGCTAGGTTTTCATCAAGATACTTTCCCAAAGTGCCACTGAAGTGGTTTTCACTAGAGGACGATTTTTCCTGTTTATTGTTTTTTTTATCCTTTTTTTGATTTTTTTGGATTTTTTGCTTTTTTGATTTTTTTGTTGTCACCAAGCTGCCTATTTTCCAGGTTTTCATCAGGGTAACCATTTTTTTAGGACATTTTCTAATTTTTTAATTTTTGGGGTTTTATACCTTGAAAGATTAGGCATAATTTTTTTTGAGATGGGAGCTATTCATGGGATCTTGTAGAGGTTCCCCTTCGGGTGTTGATAACTGATATGCCCCTAACTTATAGCTTGTTGTGATAAAAAATGGTCCCAACCAATTGGGTTCAAATTTTCCTTTGCTGTTTGGATTTGGGACATTCTTCTGATTCTCCTGTAGTACCAATTCTATGACTTGGAAAGTCCTGCTTCTAATTTTCTTGTTATAGCTCTGCTTGAGTCTATTATGATAGAATTTCAAATGATTTAAAGTGTCTATACGCCTTTCATATAGTAGCTCCAACACATTTAGTCTTGATACTCGGTACTCTTCATCCATGATGAGGTTTTGCAATGATATTCTTAGTGATGGGAGCTTGATCTTAATGGGGAGTACTACATTTGATTCGTAGACCAGGGAGAAGGGGGTGGCACCAGTGGGTGTGTGGATGCTAGTTCGATAGGCCCAAAGGGTAGGATTGAGCTACAGATGCCAATCATGACCTACGTCATTGACTATTTTCTTGAGGATCTTTAAAATGGTTTTATTTGTGGCTTCTACTTGGCCATTTCCTTGGGGATAGTATGGCGTGGAGAAGCAATGTTGGATTTTGAATTTTTCACACAAGTCACAGACATCTTGATTCTTAAATGGTGTCCCATTATCTAAGATAATGCCTTGTGGGACATCATATCAGCATATGAGATAGTTTAGGATGAACTTTGATATCTACTTCCTTGTTATATAGGTCATTGGTATGGCTTCGACCCACTTGGTAAAGTACTCAGTGGCTATTATAATAAACTTATGGCCATTAGATGAAGCGGGAGTTATTTTTATGATGAGATCGAGCCCCCACTATGAGAAGGGCCATGGTGTAATGATGGAATGGAGCTCTTGAGCTAGAGCATGGATTAGGTCCCCATGTTGTTGACATTATAGACACCTTCTGATATAGTGGTGTGCCTCTTTCTCCATAGTGGGCCAATAATACCCCATCCTCAGTAATTTCTTGGAAAAGGTCATTCCACTTGAGTGTGAACCATAGATGTCGTTATGCACCTTTGTTAAAGTAGTCAAGGCTTCGTCAGTATTAAGGCAGTGTAATAAGGTTCCCTCTACGCCTCTACGGTATAAGGTATTTCCTAGGATGACAAACCTAGAGGATTTTTTAATAAAAGTTCTTTTTAAGCTTGAGGGTAAGTCAGCAAGTAAGACACCTATTCGTAGGTAGGTATAAATGTCATGGTACCAAGGATCTCCAAGACCAACAATTTCACACACAAATTCTGACTCTAGTACCTCAAATCTAGGCACGAGAAGCTGCTCTACCAAGAATTCATGTTTTAGAACGTTGCGAGGGATGTCCAGTAAGGATCCAATTGTTGCCATGCTGTCTGTAGCTCTGTTCTTTGCTCTAGGAATTTTCTTAAATGTGATCTTGATGAAGGATTCTTTGAGAGTCTCCACTAGATTCTTGTATGGGGTGAACTTATCATCCTTAGTTTGGTATTCACCATTCACTTGATTTATTATCAATTGGGAGTCTCTATATACTCTGAGAGCCATGATATGCCACTACACTGAGACCTATGATTAAAGCCTCGTATTCTAAATTTTTTTTGGTGTAGGGGAATGCAAATTTATATGAACTAGGTATGCATTCCCCCTGTGTGGTGATAAAAAGGACATTGGCTCCTAATCCATGTTGTGTGTATGAGCCATCAAAGTAAAGTTTCTAGTGACCGGCTATGTTGAGATTGAAGATGGATTTGTCTGGAAACTCTGAGATGAGAGGATTTTCTAAATAGATTGGTGCTTCTGTAAGCTAATCTATGATGAATTGGACTTTAATTTCTTTCCGCTCCACATATTCAATGTCAAACTATGATAGTATCATGACCCATTTGGCCATTCTTCCAGTGAGCATTGCTTTTGACAGTAAGTACTTGAGAGGGTCAATTTTGGAAATGAGTTTTATTTTTTGTGCTAGCATGTAATGTCTAAATTTATGTGAAGCAAATACTACTGCTAGACATGCTTTCTCAATGAATGAGTAATTTAACTCATGCCCAACCATTGTTATGCTAATATAATAGATGGCCCTTTCTATTCCATTTTTGTTGTGTTGAGCTAGAAGATCCCCAAGTGCTACTACTATTTTTAACACATAAAGAATTAATGGCTTTCTTGGGATTGGTGGCATGAGGACTGGTGGTGTAAGCAAATATTCTTTGATCTTATTGAAGGATTTTTTACACTTATCATCCCACTTGTACCCTACTCCCTTGTGAAGTAGGTGAGAGTATGGATTTTTTTTATCTGCCAGTTGTGCTATGAACCTTCAGATGGAATGAAGCCTACCTTGGAGACCTCTTAATTGTTTCAATGTTTTGGGTGCCTCCATCTCAAGGATTGCTTTTACCTTAGTAGGGTCTACCTCAAACCTCTATTGACACTATGTATCCTAGAAAATTTCCTTATTATATGCCAAAGATGCACTTCTTTGGATTTAATTAGACCTTGTATTCCTACAGCCTATCGAAAATAGTACTCAAGGTTGCTATGTGGTCCTTCCTCCTTCTAGATTTATCTATTATGTCATTGACATAATATTTGATAGTTTTATGAATCATGTCATGGAAGATTAATGTCATGGATCTTTGGTATGTTGCTCCTGCATTCTTCAAGTCAAATGGAATCATATTCCAGTAGTAAGTTCCCCATGGACAAGTGAAGGCCGTTCTATGTTGGTCTTCTTTAGCAATCATTATCTAGTTGTATCTTGAGAAACCGTCCATTAAGGAAAGCATTTCTTGTCCCACCCTCATGTCTACGATCATGTCAATGTTGGGAAATGAGAAATAATCTTTTGGACATGCTTTGTTTAAGTCCTTGAAATCTATGCAGATTTTGATGCCCCCATCAGGTTTTGAGACAAGACCCAAGTTTGACACCCATTCTGGATAATCTATTGGTTGAATGAATCCTATGTTTAATAGCTTCTTTAGTTCCATTGTAACTAGTAAGGCGATCTGAGGGTGTATTTTCCTGAGTTTTTATTAGATGGGCTTTGCTTCAAGATATATTGCAAGGTGATGAACTACAATTTTTGGGTCGAGCCCTAGCATGACAACATAGCTCCATGCAAAATTAACTTGTCTTTCTCTTAAGAAGGTTGCTAGGAGCTCTTGTTCTTCTAATAGTAATGACTCTGCATAGAATGTAATGTGCAGTGTTTGTTATGTTCCTAGATTAAGTAGATTGCACTTTTCTGCTAGGACCGCTGGTTTTTCTTGATGGAGAGATCTGAAAAGAAGATTGAATCCCCCATCCTCAGGCACCTTGGAGAGGTTTTCACCATTGGATGCATCCTTTATTTTTACTTTTTTTTGTGTTAGAGAGTACCACAATGTGGTTTTCACTCAAGGAAATAGATATTATTCTTAATTTCTCACTTTGGTGATTGAGGGATTCAATCATTTCCCCATAATAGGCCTATTTATCTAGCTCGATGATGAATCCTTCTTTGTGATCCCCATATGGAATATTATCCTATAGTCCCATGAATTCTGAGAGTGCCTGATCATTTTTTAATGTGTCAAGAATTGGTGGTCCTCGTTCGTCATAATTGATGAGTTGTGGGTAGACTAGATGGATTTCATGGTTTTGGTTTTCAAACTCATAAGATAGGGTGCTAATCATGAGAAGGGTGGTATCCTCAAAGATCTTGGGTGCATTAGTTATCAGATCCTCATCATCACTGCTACTACAAACATCAATTATATCAAAAGTGAAATTATCTAAGATGTGGCCAGTGGATACAGGTAAGCGAAGCTCAGCTGGTGTTGGTTCACAGGGAGTCTTGACTGCTTTAACTGGGGGACCTCATCCATGTATATTTATACTCGGAGGGGTACATTTGAGACCAATATTTTTCATTTGCGTTTCAGGAATGAGGGATATTATAAGCCCATTGTCATTTTTCCTCAATTTCTAGTTTCTATCATATCCCATTGCGAGCATCATTTGCAAACCTTTACTTATATCATCCATTGGTAGATCAGCTATTGGTCTATTATATTAGTATAGGAGATGAGATGGATCCTCCTCTATGACTTCTTGGCCGAGATCTCCCCAATTTCTGAAGTTAGGATATTCAGGGGATGTTTGGGAAGTGGAGGCTTGATTTAATTGTGGAAGTCCTCGTGATCTAGGAGATTGTGGTAACTCTCCTACCACAAAGGAATTTTTTGGAATTATATAGTTTCCAAAACCATTGTCCTAGATGATGAATTTGATATCAGAAATGGTGGGGATGGTGGGAGTGGTGGATGTCTCTGTCACAGAAGTGGAAGGGAGAGTGGCTAGATCAATGTACGGTGTTGATGGGCCTTCATCATTTTTAGGTACTTGAGGTATTTTGTAGTATTTTTCCTCAAGGATTTTACAATAGGAGAATGGTTCAGGATATAGGGCTTGACAGGTATTTTCCATGATAGTTGGCCCTACTTGAATAGGGATTTGAATTGTGCCTTGGCACACTCTTTCTTGGTCATCATATGCTCTAATTGTAATACCTTTGCCATTGTCAATGGAATCCTCTGAGATTTTTAGGTTCTTAATGAGCTTGAGGGAACAAATATTCAAGCCTACACCTCCATCCACCAAGACTCACTTGAATTTATTTTTCTACACTAGGACCTCTAAATGGAGTGCATGGTTATGAGATGGTTGAGTAGGAAAATCTTGGTCAAAGAATGTAAGAAGGTTTGGAGTGATGATGTTTCTGACCATAGCTTGGAATTGTTCTGCATCAAGATTTGCAGGGACAGTGGATGAAGCCAATGCTTCCTCAAGGATTTTCTTATAGGCAGATGAGATTTTTAATAAATCCATGATGGATATTTGTGATGGGGTTCTTTTTAGCTGATCAAGGACATTGTAACCATTGGGAATAGATCTAGGTGCAAGGACTTTGTTTGGTTGGGATGATCCTGTGATGGTAACTTTTTCACCTCTTGAGTAGTCATCCAGGGATGTGATGACATGGTCATACACATGATTCACATTCTTGAAGGTACCTTTCCCCTTATAAGTGTTATTGTTCCCCTTATTGTTATGGTTAAGCATCAGATTCATGTATATTTTGAGATTTTGATTCCCTATTGGTTGTTCCAAATTTATGATTCTTTGATCAATGAGGTCATGGACTATTTTATTTAACCTCATGCAACTTTTAGTGGTGTGTCCTTTGATTTTGTGGAAGTTGCAGAATTGATTTTCATTGTACCATGGAGGTTTAACATCTAGTTCTTGGTAGTTCTCATAGGTGGGAATCTTGATGAGGTTTTCATTTATTAGTTTCTTCATGATGACTTCAAGTGGTTCCTCAAGGGCAGTGTAATTCTACTTCATGAAGTTCTTGTTTCGATAGGGTGGTCCCCTTTGATCATTGACATTATTGATCACTTGATTGTTTGGTTGTTGTGTTGTTGTGTTTGACAGATGGTTGTTTTGATGATGGTTTTTGGATTTTTTGTTGTGGTGCATCTATGTTTTTTCGAGGGGCACTGATGACAACTTTGGCATCAATGACACCATCATTGGTAGCATTTTTGTTTCTTGCCCATGTGAGAGGTTTGTCATTATATCTTGTAGATGGATGATTGTTATGTTGTTCAGGATATGAATTTGATCCTTTAGGTTGTGTCATAAGGGCTTGTTCGATGCTGAGTGCCTTGGAAATCAACTGGTTGTACATGGTGATCCCTTGGACCTTGAGGTGGAATGCCAAGAGGCCATAAAGGTTGGATATGATAGTGCACACTTGTTGTTCCTTGAGCATGACCCATTTGCTCTGATTGGCCTCAGATCACCATTGTTGTAGGAATGAAACAAATGATTCATTCTTACCTTGTTTTAAAGCTAATAGTTCCTCTAGACTGGCATACATGGCAATATTACATGCATAGTTTTTGATGAACGTGTCTATGATTTCTTGGAATGTATTGATGCCTATAGGTAAGTGAGAGAACCATTCCATGGCATGACCAGACAAGCTCCTAGGAAATAGCCGCATTAGATAGGTATCATCATACATGACTTCCATGCAATGAACCTGGAATTCCCTAATGTCATCTTCAGGATTTCCTGTCCCATGGTACTTATCGAATTTTGGGATCTCAAATCCCTTTGGGAATGGCTTCATCACAAGGCTCATGTTGAATGGATAAGGACACAAGTTGCTAGATGTTTTCGTGGCTCACCCTAATTGAAGATCAAGCACTTGTTGTGAGAGTAATTTGATTTGTGCTACGACATCATTTTATTTATCAGGGGGTGGGATGAAAGTGTTATGGGGTGTTTCACTTGTTGATGGGATGGGTGGATTAGTTGATGGGTTGATTGGTGGTATTTGCACATTCTATTGAGCCATGTATGCTTGTACTTGTTGTTATGTCAACAACGGTTGTTGTTGGTCTTATTGTTGCTATGCCAGGATTTCCTATTACTAAGTTGTTGTTGTTGTTGTTGTGCCAACAATGCTTGTTGTTGAGTTGCTAATTGGGTTGCTTCCTATTGTTCTTGATATAGCTTTAGCATTTGCTGATATGCTTGTTGTTGTGCAAGATACTACGCTTGTGCTTGTGCTTTTTGCACTTGATATTGGGCTTGATCTTGAGTGTGCGCTTGATCTCATGCTTGAGCTTGAGCTTGTGCTTGTGACACTTGAGTTTGTGCCTGAGCTTGAGCTTGAGCTTGTGTTGCTTTTTTTTGTTGTTATTGTAATAATATTTGGGTTTGGGTAGTTTGTTGTGCTTGTAATGTAGCTTGGGCAACTTGAGCAGCTTGTTGAGTAGCTAGTTGCATGCCTTATTGGGCAGCTAGTTGTGCATCTTGTCATTTTTGTACTTGCAGGAATGACTTTTCATAGGTAGCTTGTTGAGCCAGTTGCAACACCATACTATATTGGCTTGATGTGTTGGAGCTTGGTGGTGGTGGTGGTGAGAGGCATTATCATGTTGATGATTGGGGTTTGAGTGGTGGATGGTGCGATCGATGTGGTTGGTCCTTGAGAGACCATGTTTTGAGATGATAGGGGGGTGGTTGATGATGTGATGGTGGTGGTATGTGTTATCGGGGTGGTTTCCATCTATTGTTGTGATGTCAATGACAAGTTTTGTGAGTTTGGCATGATGTTTTGATTGATGTTCAGGATGCTGGTTTGATTTTGATTGATATTTGGTAAAGGGGGAAGCCCTAAGCCAAGAATTGGTGTGGATGATGATGGAAATGGTGGAAGTGGTGAAAACATGAGAGATGTGATCTCTTGAGGAAATGGTGTAGTTGTGAAAATTCCCCCTAGTCTGAACATGTCACCTTCTCCTTGTGAGGTTATGGTGATAGAGGTTTGGGGTGTTGCACGAAAGGATGATGATGATGGATCATTGGGATCATGGAAAGTGAGAGGGACATATTTATGTAATGGATTTTAGGGTATGTTTTGCCCCAAAATGGTGTTTGTGTCCAAATCCTAATTGTTGACAAGGGGGTGTGTTTGTATGGCATTGAGAAATGCACCTCCCTTGTTAACACTAGGTTGAGTTGGAGTAATGGATGTTGTGATTTGCGGGATGTTTTGGGTGATAATTTTGGATGAGGGTGTAGATGAGATAGGGAGGGTGGATGAAATTTGAGGCATGACCTCTAAGGATGGTTCCACTATAGAACTCACATACAAATCAAAAGGTAGTTTAGCCCCTTGCTTTGCTAATTTGAGCATGTATAATGAAGGTTTGAGTCTAATCATGATGTTGATAATCTTATGGTTTTCCATATTTTGAATCATTTCAGTGATTTCCTTGTGTGACATTCCAAAGGGATTATTGGCATGCTCTTGAGGGTTTTGTGATGATGTAGGAAAGTTGATTAGAGGATTACTTGATTCAATGGGATTTTTTTTGAAATTTGTTTGACTTAGGTCACTTGTAGTGGATATTTCTTTGTTGGATTCCATGTTCCTCTTGTGTTGATATCTAGTTTGCACCATAAAATAGGGATTGATTTTGAAGAATATGGGAGATGAACCTCAAAGTTTTTTGGATTGATCTAATCTTAGGTGCAAAAAGAGAAAATTTAGGATGTTCTTCAAGGATCAAAGGTGATATGATGGGGCTGATGTAAATATGGATAATGTGGATGTTTTTACCTTTTGAGAAATCATGGGGGGATGCTAGACCTTTTAGTAATTTTTGGATTTGTTTTTGGATTGACCTTGATTTGATTTTTGGTTTTCTTTTCTTTTCGATTTATGAACAAATAGACCCTAAGAGGTTGGATGATTATCTAAGAGATATTTTCTCAAAGGATGATAATTTTAATATGTTTAGGGAGAAGGATGCATCTACCCACACCTATTCAAACAAGATGGTAATTTAGCCAAGCATATGAAGAAGGATGCATCTACATATACCTAGCTAAACAAGAGGGCTTGATAATTTGACTAAGCATATGCAAAAGGATGCATCTATACATACCTATGCAAAGATGATTTGAAATTTTTTATTCAAAGATCTCAAGGATTTTTCTTGATGATTTTGATTTTTTCCTAAAGACTAGCATGGAGGATAATTTCAAGGTTTTTCAAAATATTATGGTGAGGTGATTTTGGTTTGATGTTCAAGGATGGATGAAAAGTTTTGATTTTGATCCTACGATGTACCTAAAAAGACACTTGTTTACTAGACCTCGGTATTGAAGAACATACAATACTTCTAAGGACCTCTATAACTAAGAAGTGGTTCCAACTAAGCATACATTTCCAGATTGTTCAAAGGAATGAGTCTATAGAACCTTGTGAATTTTTTTCTTATTTTAATATTTTTCTTTTGATTGCACTTCCTAATGTATTTCTTGATGACCTTTCGAGTGTGACTCCTAAATTTTGAACTTTTTCTTAAGGACTTTTGTTTTGGGATTTTGACTTTCTTGGAAATCATGAGGAAATAACACATGTGTGAGAGCCAATTTTGTTATCTTTGCTTAATGATTTTTTTTTACCACAAACACTTCTTTGATTAGTTTTTCAAACTAGATGTCCAATGTCCCAATTTCTTCGAGTCCCACAAAGTATGTTATGTGGAATTTTGATGAATTCAAGGAAAGTGTTACCTATTGTTTGACTTTAGTAGGAAAATTGAGATGTAAATCCAAGTGTTTAGAAACCTCTAAGGATAAAATCTCAAGGGAAAACAATAACACATGAATTTGGTCAATTGTATTTTCCTCCTAAAGGGTTTGAAATTTTCATGATGATGTTAAATGCTTGTCTTCCAAATGTTTTCAAACAAGCAAAGTGTTTTGTAACCAAGAACAAGCACAACCTTATGGATATGAAAGACAATATTTGTTGAGTCCCCACTTGGACAAGTCCAGCTACGCTTATCTTTAGCGAATGGTTAGATGCTTGACCCCACTGGCTCCCCTCCATGACACTCACTTATACGGGGTAGCTAAGCATCAACACCCATGAAAATCCCATGGAATGCTTTCCATTTCTACTAAAGACCGTAAAAGTGTGGGGTGGCTTCAAAACGACCATTTTTGCACCAACAAAGAGATAGGGATTTTGGCCTTTCTACAACAATGGTTTTAATTCAGACTTTCCATTCATAGGATTTGACCTAATGTGGTGAGATACCATTGCTGTCCTTATCATTGGAGCCAACTGCATGATACTAGTGTTTATTCCAATACCCACATTTATATCTCGGCTGGAAATACTCTTGGGTTTAGAGTGTTATTGGTTGAATCATTCCCTTGGGTGAGTACTTTTTCCCTAAGGTAGGCCCTCTAAGATAAACAATAGCGAGTAAACATATTCATAGTTTGATCCACCTTTGTTTATAAAAAAAGGGAGAACACATGCAATAGGGTTACTCACACTCACATAATGTTTTGTTCAGTTTTAGTTCCAAAATGAACTATGGAGGTAACTACTTTATCCCACCCTAAAACCATCAAAAGCCTTTTGATTCTCAAGATCACCGCGAGGCACAAGAGAAGCACATACATATTTTTGATGGCGTTAGTTTGACTAAGTAATAACAAAACAAATTTGCACATGTTCTTTTTAATCTAACAAAAGAAATAATGATTTCTTTTTATAGCACCAAAATAAGTGTGAGATTTGATTGTTCAATTATTAACCTTAAAAAAAATCTGGTAAATTTTCCTAAGGTTCTTTTTAATCCCTTTGTCTTTTTCTTTTTAGAGCCCAAATTGAAATCTATTGAGTCCTAAAAGCTTGAAGAGATAAAATCCTTAAACTTGGAATTACAATTGCTTCCAAGAGTGTCTAAAGACACTTGATACAATAGAGAAATGATGTCATATGAGGCTTTTCTTTTTTTTCCTCCTCCCCTTTTTGATTTTATAACCTCCAAAAGTGATCAAAATGTTAGATGAGATCAAGAAACAAAAGGATATAGGGGTTAGATGAATCATTAAGCATAAAACCCTAAAACTCAGACCAAGTTACAATGTGTTTTGACTTTAGATGTAAATTTGAAAATTTTAACTCATTAATAGTTAAGAAGCACCTACACCATTGGATAGATCATGAAATTATACCCCATTCTCAAAAAAAAAAGTCAAAAATTACCTTTACGTGAACAAGATATGGTCATTTTAAAACTGACTCTAACAGCACTAAAACAGTGCTCATATGTGCTAAAACAGTCCTCAGAAGTGCTAAAACAGTGCTCAAAGTGCCAAAACAGTGCTTAGAAGCACTAAAACAGTCCTCATAAGTTCTAAAACAGTCCTCGAAAGTATTAAAATAGTGCTTTAAGTGCCAAAACATGCTCAAAAGTGCTAAAATAGTTCTCAAAAGTACTAAAACAGTGCCCATAAGCACTAAAACAGTGCTCAAAACAGTGCTCAAAGCGCCAAAACAGGGTTTGGATGTGTTGTAATAGAGTGTGAATGCATTGGAAGATCTTGTGGATGCATTGTAATAGAGACTAACGAACAAAAGTAATGAAAAACAACAAAATTTATCAAAAAATTGTGCTAGATTTGTGATTCAACCCTCCTTCTAACACCAAATGTATGAACCAAGATTCCCAAGCTGTACAAACACAAGACACAAACACTATATTAGATCAAATGCAAGGCTAGTATCATGATTCCCCAAGAAATCCATTCAAATTGCAATAAAAAGGAATGAAATGAAGAACATAAACAAGCATAAACGAAAGATAGTAAATCATATTTAAATGCAATGCAAACTCTTGATCTCTTGGGGGAGTTGGTGCCAATTTGATGTGAAAATTGGCCCTTTCCCAACTCCAATGATGCAATGTTGATTGATGATGAAGAGTGATCCACATGGTGAAGACTTCCAATGTGCTCCAAGATAAAAATCTTCATAACCTAGCTAAGACTTGATGAAATTTGATGAAAATTGCTATGCTTGAGAATGGATTTGAGTATAGTACGTTTGTTCAAATTGTGGATGATCAAATGAGGAATGAAGCCTCTTATTCATAGAATGATAAGATGGAGAAATGTCCAAAATGAAGCAATGTGGGACTAACATTCAACCAATGGCAAGGTGCCACTTGTCCAAATGTGAATGGAGAAAGCTTCAACAAATTTTGATCAATGTGCAAGTTTGAAATTTGAATTTGATGAGATGACATGTTTAGGGGGGATGAAAGAAGAGAGTTAATGCAAAGTTGACTTGTGTAAGAGACATGTAAGAGCTCATAAATGCCAAGTTGGAGGACAAGTCCTTTTGGGGGGAGATTTTCAAACATGGAGGAATATTCCCTCTTTGATGCCATTCTGAAAGTAAATAGCGAATTATTAAATCCAATAAATGATTTAATTGTGCAAGTTGCAAAATCTAGAGGATTTAGGTGATTAGGATTAAATTAATCAAGATTTGATTAATTTAATAGGAGATTAGGTGATTTTGACTTTTGACTTAGATTTTTGGATTAATTTAAATCAAAATGAGAGGAAAATAATTTTGGACTTAATTAAATAAGATTTGATTTATTTAATTAAAGAGGATGGTGTTAGCTTTAAATCAAAATACAGATAAATTTATTTAATTTAAATGAGATGACTTATAGATTAATTAAATAAAATAAATTATTTAATTAAAAGAGGGACTATATGATTAATTAAATAATATGATCTATATAATTAATAGAAGAGAATGACTTACTTAGATAAAATTGATTTATTTAATTAAGAGATGAAATGTGATGAATTTAATTAAATATATATTATTTAATTAAATAATTAGCAAAGAGATGATTCAAGATGAACTAGTGTTAGTAAAACTAGGATCAGGTACATGTACATTTTATGTGTCTACAGGTACTTAATGGAAGAATATACTGTGCTAAGATTTTATGGATCAGAAGTACAACCATACAAATTTCCAATAAATGTGACAGAAAGGGTTTTTGCTTTGGAATATGTAAGGCAGATGTAGAGTACTGATGAAAGACACTTTAGCGGTTAGGGGAAGAAGACCTTATTTCCTTCTTTACCTTTTTCATGTGGAGGGATCACATTCGAGAGAAAAGAATTTAGTGTGGCACATGATCTTTTGATTTTTTATTTTATTTTGATGCTATCTGTCACTGGCAGTATGATCCATGTGACACCATTAAATCAATGATTATGCTCAATAAAAAATTTGGAAGTAGAATTCAACATCAAGGTAAACCCTTCCTTGAAAACTTGAGAAACAAGGATTCTTGGGATGAGGTCAAAGTAGCGATGGGGAAAAGTGTTGTTGAGAATGGTATTTCTTTTGAACAATTGTTAGAAAAAATTATGGCATTGCATAGAAAGACAATTAGGAGGTACACCATTTTTTATGGAAAAATTCATAAACCATCTAGTAGAGTAAAATGCCAAATTCTCTAGAGAAGGAAGATACAGAAAAAAAATGGTCACGATAAAAAATTACTGCCTTTTGGTCTATGAGGAAGGAGCTAGGTGATCGAAGAGCTCTTGCAAAGTATGGAGATAATGAAGAAGAACTTGAGTTTTGAAAATTATGGAATATAGAGCATCCAAATGAACGAGAAGATGAAGAAAGTGATGATGATAGACAAGAAGAAAGCCATGCAAATTTCAAACTTGGTTTAAGTGAGGCCACAAAAGAAGCATTTACTATAGGACCAACCATAACTGAAAAAATAGGTTATGAAGGTGGTCCTTCGGGGTCCCAAAGACAAGGCCCTTGGATGGTAACAGATATAGAGCAAAACCAATTGATAAATCTGGCCTTGGGGTTGGAGGTGAAAAAGTAGACCTATGGCATATATGTCAATTTGTTAGAGCTTCAAATCTTCATCCTCATGGCTAGACACAATCACAACTAGGACATGCCCATGGTGGAGGGCTTAGTGCAAATAGCACTTCCTCTAGTGGTGATGGTATGGGTAGTAGTACTAGTAGTGGTCAACATGTGCTACAACAAAAAAATACACACAAGAGGACAACAACACAATATACCATAGAAACACCAAGTGATCAAGGCATACAAAAGAGGCAAAGGATTTTGACAGGTCCAACTCCAAGTCACACTACCAGTGGATCCACCACAAAGGAGTTATTTCCAGGCACTCCCCCAATGCCAGTTAGTCTAGTTGCAAAATCATTAGCAACTACAAGTACTCCTATTCCTTCACCAATCAAGCATTCCATTGTTCTTGCATTGCCAGGTTTTGATTACATTGAAGAGTTTAAAAATAAATTAGAATTGAATAAAAAATTAAAAAAACAACTAATGGAGAATGCATTTTCTCTAACTTCAGAGCCTACAACAACCATGGTATTACCCAAATTTGACATAAGTAAAGAAATCATGGAGTACACAATTATTGTTCCCACAGTTCAAAACAAACCAGCAAATTAGATGGCTCCATCTGAATTCGAGGTGAACAATTTTCAATTGGATTCTTATGGAATCAGAAATACTAGCAAAATTAATGTATTAAAGAAGAACAATGAATTGGTGTACACATCATTGCTAAAGCAAGATGAGAGAAAAAAAGGTTGCAAAATCAAATTGAAAATTTATGAGAAGACCTAGCAAATGAGAAAGCAAAGAGGAAAGCAACAGATAACAAGAGCAATGAATTAGAAAAAAGAATTAAAAAATCTACCTCTACATTAACAAGCAAAGAGGATAAGTAGAATGAGATTGTAGTGAATGAACTAAAGCAAAGGCTAGATGAGAGCAACAAGAAATATGATGAGGAAAAATCCACTTCAGAAAAAATAACTCTAAACATTGCAAATGGAAATGCATAGCAGGAACAAAAAATTGGAGGGGAGAAAAAGAAATGAAAGATTGGAGGCAGAGCTAATGGAAACAAAAAATGAAATTAAGTCTAGTCAAAATAAGTTATCTACATTGTGTAGAGAAATAATGAGGCATATGAAACAAAAGATCTGGGATGAAATAATACTGGGGGGCATGTGTAGGATCATGATGGGTGAAAAAGTGGCGATATGTAAGTGATATGATGGCCCATGTGGCTTACGAATTTTTTTTACCCAAAATTAACGAAACAAAAAGTGTTTTTAAAGGATATTCTAAAATTTCCACCAATATAAATTATGCTCTACTTTAAATTTAATAAATAATTATTATTCATTTTCTATTTAAATTACAACTAAAGTCTTGATTGATAGGCTGATTGAAAAAAATTTGTAGCTTTCAAATAGTATCACATTTTTTGAATCCAAAACATGTGTCACATTCTATGCTTCACATACTATAGGATTAAAAAAAGAATTGAAATTTATGAAGTTTTGACCAAGTTAAGGTGATCAGACATAAAGTTTTTATATTTTTAAAAAGTTGTAATAAAAATTCATAATTAATTATTTACTTAGAAAAAATTACAAAAAATATGCATCACATCAGGACATGAGTCTTCTACTTATATTTAAAATATTATAAAAAAGTATTATCATTTTATTGTGGTTAGGGTGGTTAGACAAACACTTACTTATTTTTTCCTTGAAATTTAAGTACTACTACATTGAAATTTCAAATTTTCACCGAATAGATTTTTTATTTATTTTTAAATAAACCTAGTAGTTTAGAAACTACATTCAATTTTATACAGATTCTATTCTGACATATTTTTGAAATAATATAGATAACTTATTCAAATTTTTATATCAAGTTTTCTAACTATGATTTGTTTGATTTTTTTCGCCACTTGAGGGCTTGTTTCTTCCATGATGATCCTACGCATACCCGGGGGACTGATCATTTGAGTGACATGTTTCAATTGATTGATGCTATTAGACAACATCATAATAAGCTCAACAAATATTTAATGAAGAACAAAAATGTGTTGGCATTAGAGAAATCAACAAATCAAATTCAACAAACATTCTACAAAGCCAGTGACAATGTTTTGAAATCAAAAGGGATTACTAATTGGCTTGCTACATCAATGACGTTGTCATCTATCATTGAAAAGTGTTTGAGAATGTGTGAAACAAAGAAATATTTGGATTTGACTACAAACAAGATGAAGAAGGTGGATGAAAAGGTAAGGAACTTCATAGAGCTTGGTTTACCAAAGGTTTTTGACACAAATGAGTGATTCATTAGAAAGAATGATTCAGAAAGAAGATGGAGGATGTAAAGAAGATTGATTTGGACCAATTTCCTCAGAACCCAAATGTGGTGACCTATTTGGATCCCATCAAACCATTGCTAACCCTGAATGGAAAATTGACTGAAGAATCCAAGACAGGTTCCAATTTGAATCATGAATTGTTAACAAATCTTCAAGTCAAACAACATTAGTTAGAACAAATGACAATTCCAGCACCTGAAGAGTGGAAGTTGCTAAAAAAGGTGATGCAGTGATTTAATTTTTGATAATGAGTTTCCAAGTTCCAACTCAGCTCTGTGCAGAGTTTTCTTTGAGAAAGATTTTGCATTGCTAATGCCTCTATGTATTCCTTCATGTGATAATCAATTTAAAAGCTCAAATTCAAGCTTCAATAATGTGTTGATGTTCAATTATTTGCATTATTTATTATATTATTTGAAGAAAAAGTCTAGTAGTGGTTTCAAATTCTAGATAAACTTTAAACGACTATTGATGTTCATTGTTGTATATGATACTAATACTATTCACACATCAATACTCAATCTCCATGACTACTTATTAGATCCACTAAACATTTATATGAATTCATGATTTAATGATTTAATCAAGGTTCTTTAATTGGTTCATTAAACCAAAGCTAGAATTGAAACATACATCAATGCATATTGCATAATATTAATGAAAAAGAAGATTAATGAAAGATCAATGATCATATTTCATTAATAATTCATGTAAAATGTTATAGCTACAGAGATGATAGACTCAAAATAAGGGAGAAAAATAGGCTTAGTCACTAGTCCTCAGAGTTTTATAACCTTGTCGTGGATTTCTAAATTGTCATAAATTCCTAATTCCCCAACTTGGTTGATGGTTCACTTCGTTGAGTTGCAAGTCTTTCTTGGTCATCTTTCTAGTTGGTGGGTCACTGGGTCGGATGTTTCAAAAACTTTGAAACTTCAACCTTTGGTTCTAAGGTTCCAAGTTTCAATGACCACGTGACATTATTGACTTATCATTCCTTTCAAAGGCGTCGTCATCTGACACCTCATTGAATGCTATGTGAAAGAAGAGGGACCGGGTTGTGCAACTATGTATAATGTCACATGTCTGACATTATATGTAGTTCCTTTCATCCTCAAGAAATTTTCCAAATTCTTGTCTAGTTTGTTTCTTAACTTTGATTTAAAAAACCCCAATGTACTGAAAACTCTCTCATCCTCCACTAACCCCAATATCATTGTTTGACATAAATCAACAAGTTTGAAATATTCTGATATCAAACCACATAATATTTCACTCTGACCTAAGTTTGTCCAAACCTTTTTTATTGATCCTAGTTCAAAGGCCTTGTCCTTGCCCATGGATTTATACTAGTCCTTCATAGCTATTGCAAAATTCCTGCATTGTTTTCTAAGCTTAGCTTCATCTAAAATTCTTTCTATTTTCTACTCATTATATGTTACAATTTTTAAAAATTGTTCTATCAAGATTTTTTCCTAAGCATGAAAATATGTTGGGTTATCTCAATTTTCCCAAAATTGAGGATACACAATACTCATGGCTTCAAGTATTTCATGTTGAGGGAATCTTTCATGAATCTTTGAGGAAAGAGATTTTGCAATTTCCTTCAAATTATCACCTCAGATTTAACAATGCCTTGAAAATATTCCTCGTTAACAACTACTTCTCTAGTAAAGTGCATGGTTGTCTTACATTGGTACATTTGTATCTCATATCCACATACAAAGATGCATAATTTCCCACTTGCATTAAATTGTAAATAATTATCAAGATCATTCAAATCACTAATTTTTTGCCACATGAAATAATTTGGGCCATCTTGTGTTAGATCTAGATATAGATGATTGAGGGCCAAGCATGCATGTTTACGTAGATTGGCATATTCATTAATATACATATTTCTATCTTGGGCTTTCTTCACAAGCTCGTTCATCACATCCAACATGGGGAGAAGACTAGTTAAAGTCAAGAGTGTCTCTATATAGCTTAACCTATGTAAGAGGTCAGGAGCTTTGTCTATTGTGTTGCCATGCTCATACATCACTCGAATCAAGAATTGATATTCTGAAAGAGCTCGTTGCACTGGTCCATGTAGGGAGATCCATCTAGTATTGACATCCTTGAGAAGCTTGCTTCCTAGTGTTATTCCCTTAGCAAAATTTTGAAATTTTGTGAAACATTTAGGACTTCGGCAGAAGTATGCATGGATCTTGTGGAGTAGATTTTTGACTTTTAATACTATAGGAAAATTGCTTATAATTTTGAATGTTAAATTCATTCTGTGGGCCATGCAGTGAATGCCAAGCATGTACATGGTGCACAATTAGTTTGTAACTTTGTGCAAACACCGGTCCTTTGACCTTGCATCACTGCAACTCCTACACACACCAACTTTTGGCAATTGTCAACTCATCCATACCTGCAACTTCATTCAAAGATTTCCTGACTAATTCAAATATATTTTTGTGATGTTGAATTGTCCTTCATTTTATGAACATAGAGAAGATGATCTTGGTGAACATGTTGTTGTATAGTATACAAATACATATAGACCCAAGAAGTATTGTCTACCACTATAACTTCATGTAAAGATTATGTAATGAAATTTGACTCTTTTACTTTAACCTTTAAATATTCCTTTTCCACTACAACAAGACATTTTCCCCATTCCTATCTAGTGTTTACTAACCAATGTGAGTAGGGATAATGAGGAACATTCAAATAAGATAATAAACTAGAATATTCTGGGTAGTCTATCATAGGATGCCCTTTGGACAAAGTATGAAAAACAATAGTCATCTGAATAGTTTTTGAGAAATTTGTTGCTTCCATTGCTTTCCAAAATTGAGCCTCAAGTGTACCTTTACATGCACCAAGCGTCAACATTTTTTGGTGATGCACTTCAGAATCCATGGCATACCTAACATGAATACATTCTTCCTTTGATTTCCATCGTACGACTAATTGTTCCTTTTCTTCTACGATTTGTTTTTCATAAACTTTACCGATATGCTTTTCTATAGTGTCCATCTTTAGCTGCAACCTCTTGTATCTTCCACATTTCCAAGTAAAAATCATACATTTGGCCAATTTTGCATTTTCAATATCATTTGATTTCCCCACTAGTTCAATGAATGGGTATTTTGACAACCAACCAAGTTGAAAAGTCCTTGTCATTTCCCACTCATGCCCCCTTTTTGGTTTATTTTTCCTTTTCTTGCTACCAACATCATCATCCTCATCCAAGTCAATTATCTCATTCTGGCTAACTAGGCCCAGGGTATCACTTGGAACATATTTTGTGGTATTGCTATTCTAATTTGATACATTTTGATTTAAATCAATAAAAATATCAACTTGAACTTTCAGTGGTGGTGAGGTATTGGGAATGCTACCAATATTTGGTGGAAGAGTTGACAATGTAGCTCCATCATAACCTGATGGATCAAAAGCTTTGGAAATTCCAAAGTAAGACTATATGGTATGTCTAAGTTTTTTGCATTTTGATGGTTTCCCAGTCTCTCCACCACCCTGAGGAGAGGTAGGAGCCTTACCCTTGTTGCTTGATTCACTCGACATATTGATCTCTGATTCACTCAACATATTCATCTCTCACTTTGAATAAAAACTGGAGAAAAATGTCTTCTTGTTTAAGTAAAGAGAATAATAATATAGATCCCATTCCCTACTCAATATCATCTTTAAGACTAGAGAAAGAATGGAAAAGAGATAAATAAAACTTATTATTATAACTAATAACACTATAAAGAAGTGATCACTTTCCTTTAAGTCTATATTTTCAGCTTTGGCTGACTTCCGAATAAATGACACTTTCGATTGTATTTATTTCTATTCAAGGAATGGATTAATAATATTCCTTTCATTGATTTATCAAATATTGTGTGAATGGAAATGCAATAGGAATTTATAAGTAGTGTGATAAGTGTTGTTATTTAAATATGGTGTAGAATCATATATCAAATTCAATACCATGGAATAAAATATTAAAGTTTTGGCTTTTCCTAAACTTAGTGGCTAGTCCTCAGAGTTATATAACCTTGTCGTGGAGTTCTAAATTTTTATAACTTTGTGATTCCTTGACTTGGTTGATGATTCACTTTGTTGAGTTGCAAGTCTTTCTTGGTCATCTTTCTACTCAGTGGGTTAGAGGTTTCGAAAACTTCAAAACTTCAGAGTTTGGTTCTAACTTCTAAGGTTCACTTTGTTGAAGTAATAATGGAAAAGAGATAAAGAAAACTTATTATTATAACTAATAACACTATGAAGATATGATCACTCACCTTTTAAGTCTACATTTTAGCTTTTGCTAACTTCTAAATGGAGAAGAACCTCAAAACCAAATAAAATGTGTAAGAATAAATGACACTTTCAATTGTATTTATATCAATCCATGATTCCATATTTGGTGAATTCTATAGGATTTTTAAATGGTATATTAAAAATTTGGCGAATCATATGTGCTTATACAATGATATGTTATAATTTTCAAGGTGAAATTTGTCCTCAAATGTAATTATTTTTTAATGTTATTGGCGAAATAGGTCATCATGAGCAACTATTTATAAATTTCAATTGGAAAAATGGGTCTTCACAAGCAACTATTTGTAAATTGTAATTGGTGAAATGGGTCCTGATACAATATTGTTTTAATAGTATTGGCGAATATGTAGGTGTTTTATTAAATGCTTTAGGTATTCTAGGAAAAAATATTAGTTGGTCCAATTGAAATGCATAGTTTGACAATGGTGAATTTGTTGCTTAAATATGCCTCACAAAAAAAATCATTAGCAAATGGACATGCATTGGACCTATAGTTGAAAATTTGGGTGATTTGGACACCTTGTTGGGTATGAGAATTTTGCCAATTTTGACTTGGCTGATTCCTAGAATTTGCCAATTGGCAAAGATTTGCCACTAAAATTTTCTCTAGATAGTGCTTGGAAAGCAGTCTAATAAATTCTACATCAACAAACACATTTGAGACAATCAACCTTGGGATCAAACCACAATAGTGGTTTACAATTGAGATGAGGAAGGAAATTTTTTTTTTTTTTCCTTTTGCCATAGTTGACGGGTTCGATCGAACTCAATGGTTCGACTGAACCACATTATATGTTCGGTTGAACCCCCAAACCCTAAAATTTTTTTTTTTTTAAGGGGTTCAGTCGAACATGGGTTTGAACAAACCCCTTAAAAAAAAATTAATGTCACTATCATTTTCGCCTTCTATCATTACTTTCCCTATGCTTACATTCGTGTGGTGAACCGAACGTGATCTACAAATGGCGACGACTTCATCTCTCTGGCGAATGCAAATTCAACTTCATCTTTCCAAAGTTCATCAACCCAACTTGCATATCGAGCACTAGGTTTGTCAAATTCGAATTTCGTAGAGTTGAAAATGCATTTGTTTGTTAAATTTCAAAACCCTAAATGTGAAATTTTGCAAATTTTTTGAATGGAAATTGCATTTGTTTGAAAGTTTCTAAAATTTTTTCAAAATACATTATTTCGATGATACATTTCTACTCTATCGAAAAATTAACTTGCCCTGTCTATGCTTCCACATTTTGCATACATTTCTACTAGGGCACCTCCAATTTATTTGAGGCATTATATCAAACAGTTCATTAACAAATTTATTTGAGGCATTATATCAAATAGTTGATGGTAATTTTTGATGGAGTATGATAGAAATAGTGTTTCCATTGTATGCACCCTATATCAAACAATTCATTAACAAATTTATTTGAGGCATTATATCAAACAGTTCATGGTAATTTTTGACGGAGTATGATAGAAATAGTGTTTCCATTGTATGTAGCCTATATCAAATAGTTCATTAACAAATTTATTTGAAGCATTATATCAAAAACACTATTGGAAATTTATTTGAGGCATTATATCAAATAGTTCATTAAATAGTTTGTGGTATAAAGTTTAGGGTGCATACAATGGAAAATTGGATAAAATTCTTCATATTTTGCCTTTGAGTCTTATGACATTACTCCAAAAATGGTTGGTGAACTAAATTTATGAATCAAAGAATAAATTTAGAGGAAATAAACTAGATTGTTTGAATGAAATGTATAATAAAATAGTTCTATTAGGATTAGAAGGAATGAAGGTATTATTAAATTTTCTAGTACAAGACTATTAAATAAATATTACAAAAGCTAATTGATAAAAATGGTACCAATATGCACACATAGCTTGTCCCAACATTATGGGCATATTGTACTATAATACAAACTCCCATTAGGCTTACTCTTTAGTGTATGAAATGGAGGCCATAATGCCTCTTGAGCTTAAGATTCTATCATTATGTATCTCCCTTAGTGATAGCATTGATGATTACACATATCAAGAACACCAATTACAAGAGTTTGAGACCTTGGATATACAATAAGTAAACCCATTATACTTGATCTATGTACATATACCAAAGATAATTAATGAAAAAATAAAAATGGTGTTGTCCAATGAGCTTTACCATGAGGGGAACTCATCCTTCATATAAATCTAAATATAATCCAAATTTCATAAAAGTAATTTTTTGGTAAATTTTGACCCAATTGGATTAGTCCTCTTACCATTATTCCCTAGTTCAACACTTGTGCATTTGGTTTTTTCACTTCCAATTGAAAATATATGAAATAACCAGATAATATCATGCATTTTAAATTATACTATTGGTGATCCTATTCTACGTGGGAAATGGTGCTTACTCATCACATATTACCTTTCTTATACCCATTTCACCTAATGATATTTATTGTGTTATCCTTTCCATCTAGGGACAATTAGATTTACATATACCTTCACAATCACATCATTATCTATTTACACTTACATGATTATTTGTCAACATGGTCCCTCATAATTGATTATGACATGATAATTATCAAGCCAATTAGATCTATGTTACTTCATCACTTGGATAGGGATTCATTGTTTATGATCCTCACCCACTACATATATATGCTCCTCATCACATTATCTCCCCCATATAGGGGAAAAATCATTTTTAAATGCACCTTCATGACCGTATTTTACACTATTACATTTGCATGAGCTAACTATGTTATTAAGAGTCATCTTAACCCATTGAGGAGAATTAGGCATTATACTTATTAGGAAAATATAAAAATATGTCCACTTTACTATATATATATATTTAAAACTATTCTTCATATATCTATGTTAAAACTATTAAAAATTAAATTACATAAATCAATTTTAAATTTGTACAAAGAAATAAATGACTTTGACTAAGAGCGAATATTTAAAATATAGCTATCCTCTTTGCAAAATCCAATTTGATTTGAGATATTTATGGACAAAAAATATGGATGAGCATGAGGTAAGTAAGAAAGAATAACCTTAATTTATATCTTCCCTCATCAAATAATTTCATGTTTAAAGAGTTTCTTAAGGCATATCCAATTATGAAAAACTATTATATACTTGTTATAACTATATTAAAGTATATCATGAATAAATTGAAAGGATAAAGAGTAAATCACTAAAAACACATACATAAATCATAGAAGTAAATTGATTAATATAAGGAGATTCAAGTGGTTGGATAATTTTTTCCAAGGAGTGGAAGAGGTTAAGAAGGAACCATCAAATAAATATAATATTTTAAATACTTTAAAAGAAAAATACATTTCTCCCTACTCTAAATTGAAATGGTATTCCTTCTAAGATGATACTAATTGAAAAAGAAGAAAATAATCATTATGAAGATCAATTATCATTGATAAGTTTTAAGAGATCAAATAAAATATTCAACAACAAAAGAAAAAAGAGAAAATAGTTAATGCTAAAGAAACAACTACAACCAAGCTACTATGTTATAAATTCTCCTCTTATGTAGTCTTGATTTCCCTATAAATTTCACCTCCTTGTACAAATTAGCTATTGATCACCATATTAGTGAAACAAATTTAACATTTTGAAATGGTTAAACAGTATTATTATTTTTATTTGTATAAGTATAATTATTATGGGTTCATTTCTCCTCTCCTACTCTTCCTAATAAGGTTATATTTTACAAGCCTCATATAAATGTTAGGGTTCTAACTTCTAAAAATTGAGTATAGTGTCAACTTAATCTCATTAGACAATGCTCCCCTAATATTAATGGGGCCAACTTTTTATCTATCAAACTCGGCTATGTTTACATTGAATAATAATTTGATACCTTTATCATGATACTTGAACTAAGATATCTTGTCTCTAATTTTAGTCATTTTATCTAAAAATTATTGGTGACATATACATTCATGTTTAGTTTTAATCATTTATTATTGCAATTAATTATTACAAGGAGATTCTTGAAGCTTGTATTCCATCCCCACCATTTTTATTCTAAATATTTGACATTTTCTTTCAACTTAAAGTCTAAATTTTATCCTTAATGGTATACATGCTTTTCAATTAGAGTATCCTCTAGTAAAAATAGAAACATTAATTGTGTGGTTATCAAAGAGTGTCTAGGGATGCACAAATCACTATAATTAATAAATTATAATATTGTAAGAAATTTTTATGGAAGAAATAACTATCTAATAGAGAATATAATGTATTAGTACATATCTAACTATTACATATTTTAAATAAAGCCCCTTTAAAATCTATCTTATTGCCATTTAATGAGTCAACTAGGTTCAAAATTATTTTCATCTTATTCCCCCAAAATTCATCACTTTTACAACAAAACTTGATTTCATCTAATTTATCTAATTTATTCTCAAATCATATTAAAATCACCACCTTAAACTCTAATAAATATTTGTTAACTTATTTATTTTATCTTCATTTAGAAAGGGGTGTGAAGGGGATTTAGAACCTTTTAAAGTTTCTTTCAAAATAACTAGGAATATTTTATTCATTGCCTTTCTTGTTTCTTTTAGGATTAAAGTGTTATGAATTTTGTGCCTTCATTCTTAAAAATTATTATATCAACTCATTTAGCATTTCCATGATCTTTCTATATGGGAAAGGTCAACATACAATGAGGTAGACACTTTCCATTTTTTTTATTCCTTAATTAGTTCTTTCTAGGGAAACTTTTAGTCTTTTCGAACACCTTACAAAAATATGATAAATGTGTGATTATTTTTCTTTCCACTTTATAAATTTTTGATGTGCTTGGATATATAATTGAGACTCATAATAGACAATGATAAAAATTGAGTATATATGAAAGAAATATTTTTGAGACATCAAACTACCATTATACATAACTCTCACATGGAAATAAGAATATTATTTTATTTTAACTAAAGAAATTGTGTGTACTCTATCTTGAAAATTACTAATTAATTTTGAATTATATACTTATAATTTAAAATAAGAGCATACTTTGTAACATGGAATAGATAGGTTAATTTTAATGAAATAAAATATGTTTTTATATTAAGAAAAATTTACAAATATATGGAACTCATACATCAAGAGAAATTGACTAAGATGTAACTTTGTATATGAGAATTAAGATGCTCGAATAATTTATATACCTTCTTTCAATAATTAACATTAGAAATTAATACTTGGTTCATATTGTATACCCACCTCCCAATGGTCTTGGAATGGATGCATTTAGATGGAGAAGGATTTCAAAAGGCTCATGGTACTTGTGGACCCCTCAAAGGAATGATATATAACACATGAACTTTATTTATGAAATTTGGTCTTTTGTTGTTGGATTCTAGTATGAATGTTATCTATACTTGGTGGAATTCTTAGTTGAGACTCTCAATATTCCATTGTTGGTTTCTAGTGTGACTATACAATATGCTCGCCAAACTATATTAATTTCTAATGTTAATTATTCAAAGAAGGTTTTGTTTCATAAGAAGAGACCTATGTTCACATATTCTAAGGCATGTTATTATCCACAATGCATGTCACTTCTTCACATCTCTACCAAGTTCTAAACAGATACATAACTTCCATTTCCATGGAGGAGATTGATGATTTAAAAAGAAAATATCATGCCATTTCTTTCTTGAGAAGTCATGTTTTCATTCATGATTTGCAGCTTCCATGATCTTCATGTAACACCCCGCTAAGGGACTCAGTGGAAAAACATAAAAGACATACAACATCATGCCAATAATTTTTTTTTTGAAACTAAGGTGACACTAACTAATGCAACTCAACAAATTAATATCAATGATATCATTACATTAACATCATATCATAATCACATTATGACCTAAAAGTAATATTAATCATAACCCATTTACACACCTATCCACCATGGTCCCCTAACGTTGCTACTATGATACACCTACACTAACTAAGCCTATAGAAATACATTTGATACACTAAAGCACATACAGTCAATAATTTGAATGTAAATTAAATCCCATACAACAAATTCCATAACATCATCTAACACTATGCTCTTATGAACCGATCATAAATTAGCGCCATGAAAGAGGTACATAAAGACATCACATCTACTACTAAATTAAGTTTATATGTATTATAAATACATTATTCTTATGCTAACCTTTTCATTACATAATAAACAATGATAAATATATTTTCAAGACTACTGCAATGTATTTACACATTCATTACAAGAATGCTACAATATACAAGATATATTCATCTAAAAAGAATATATATAATACATATTAAATACAATTTTCATGGAAATATCACCTGTACATAAATTTAACTATAGAATG
>VDFB02000017.1:122218023-122236248 GCA_007258455.2 Sequoia sempervirens | reverse complement strand
AAAATGGGACAACAAAGAAAAAGAAAAAACGTGTCTCAACAAAAATTGTCAAAAGAAGAACATAAGAGGTGTGAACAAAACCTGGAAAATTATCATAGAAAGAAACAAGGTACATGCTTGTTTCTTCTCTATCTCACTCTCAAGTGTGTGTTTAAAATTGTATGTGCATACATTTTGCATTGGATTTCTTATTAAAATTAGAAATGTTTAATGTATGACCATTTTTCAACTTACAATACCCCAACTTAAAATATACTCTTAAACTAAAATATTGTACATTAAATCCTTCCTAAGAGCCTTACACTTATCTTTTACTTGGCGCAGCTTTGTTTAATGTTTTTGTCATCACATTATCATTGTTGAGTATTGCATCCACACAATTTTCTCTTTACTTTGTTCATGAAGAAAATGATAGTGTACTTCAATACATACTTAATTCTCGAATGAAACCTTAAATTTTGTGTCCCTCACTATGCCGCTTTTGGTTTTGTGTTTTCAGCCATTAATTATTTTATGGCTTTGCAAATTCCTATATATTCTAACTTTGTACTTTGAAAGAAACCATTATTTTTTTCTTAATTATTCATGAAACTACACCTTCATGTACAATGAAGTAGCATTCTAATATTGATATTTGGTGATCAATATCCCCTATCCAATATACATTGCAACATCTAATTAGCTTAAGATTTTTCTAAACTCCCATTGAATTTAATCTAATGATCAATAGTTCCTTTAAAAAAATATTTTTTAAATATTTTAATAAATGTCCAACTCTAAGCTCTAGAATTATTTGAAAATTAGAACTCAAATTATACTTAAAGACAATGCAATGTGAGGTTTTCTAGAGAATAACACATGTATACATCAAAACTCAAGCTATATGGTGCCAAGGAATAATTATTTTATTTTCACCATGTCAATGTTCTCAAATTATTTTTATGTTTTATGCTCTAGGGATTCCTCAAGATGGAGTCAAGCCAAATCTAGATATTGGATCAAACGAATCTGTTGAAGAACACATGGACCTTGAAGTTAGGGAGGAGACCCAAGTTCAAACATTTTTTGTTGGAGAGGGGTCAAGATCACTCCCTTCTACTAGTATGGATGAGCATATAAAACTAGCAGACAAACTTCTCTCACTTATAGCATCATGTTTTATTGAAGTTTGTTTGCTTGCATACATAAACTTCACTTATATAACATCATCTCTCACTTTTTTTTACAAAATATTTTGTGACATGTAGGAAGGGCTCAACAAGCAGGAAGTTTTCATGCTCAAGTCGAGCCAAATCTAAACATTGGATCAAATGAATCTGCTCAAGAATGCATGGTCCTTGAAGATAGGGAGGAGGCACAAGTTCAAACAATTCATGTTGGAAAGGGGTCGGGATCACTTTTGTAATGCCCCACCATGCAACCCAAAAGGAAACTAACATACCAGCATTTAAGGCACAATTTTTTTTTTAAAGAAATAATATGCAACAACATACATCACATGAAATGTAACAATATAAGTACAACATATAACAAAGTTCCTTGGGGTTACATAATTGCATCACTTTTCATATCAACATCTTACATTACATGAGAGATAGACATCCACCAATAATCAAATAACCTGAACATGGATCATACATTACAATATGAAGATACATTGCTCAAGATTAACATCAATACAATGTTGTTTCCCAACATCTATGAGAAGAATATAATAACATGGAAAGATAAATCTGAAATTGAAGGAATACAAAGCTATAAGCTAGATCGAAATCTGACATAACTTAGAATTCACTACAACAGGTGCAACTCTGCACATCTCGAACTTCAGATGGGAACCCAATGGGGTGCGTAGCACATTCCACCCGACCACCCCCATGCTTGGAGTAAACAAGAAGGATCCTCACCCAAGAAGTCAAATGAAACAATGGTAAACAAAACTCCACAAAAGAGATAACAAATCACAAGGTACTAACCCATAACATTGCCAATACATAACCATAACAAGAGTAATGAAATGACCAACAAGAATCAATCGCCAATATTATAGATCAACACTAAATAACCATAAGAGGTGCCGACAACAATAGAATCCAAAGCTCTCCAAATGAGATTGCAAAATCATCCAAAAATAAATAGCCAAGGGAACCTTTCATCCACATCAATAAACTATAATAATAATAAACAACTCTAGAGGCAACAAGAACAAGAAAGACAAAGGGCATAGCGGGAGAGTGTCATCGCATGGCCTTACATGAATTCGCCAGACTACCTATCACAAGGTGCCACCTCCATCTATACATGGATTATCTAGACAACCTAGCTCAAGGTGCTGCCTCCATCTATGGTTATCCAGACATCCTATCTCAAGGTGCCGCCCCATAGGGTGACTCATGCGGAGCCACTTACCTTTCACAGAGACAAGGTAGTGACCTTACCAACCAGGTCTTCCCACCCGTCCTTAGCCTTTGAGAGTGCTAACGGCAGGGATGAGGTGAATGTTTTAATCTTGTTATGTGTTAACTAACCCAACCCACTAGATACATTAATTAGGTTATCACTTATTTAAGGAAAACTCTTTCAAGGGTGACCACTCATACACTGGCCCCAAGAAGAGCCACTCTCCCCTACGGTTAACCTAAAATCAAAGACAAGCATCAGGTGTACCTCAATTCTCAAGACATAAAGAAATTCTTTATAAAACATAACACACGAGGCATGACCATCTCGTGACTATCCAAGCATCAAAACCCATGAACTAGGAGGTACCACCCACACAAAAAGGGGGCAACAACAAACGTGCACACACACACCATTTCCCTAGCCCCTGGAGGTATATAAATATCTACCCAAGGACCAAAATAACTCAATATGCCAAATCAAGTCATACTTTCAAACTTGTACAAAAATTCAACCTAAATTAAACATAATACATATCAAATACAAATTTCCATCACCCAAGTTCAAGCAAAATAAATCGACTCATGTAGTTAAAATTACACATCATATAACCCCTTTATTTTGAATAAAAAGGACATTAAGGGATAATCACGCTAACCCCAAAATACTCTATACAAAGCAAATCACAATAATTGGTAATCACAAAGGAATCACTTCCAAATTCTATAAAACTAATCTTACACAAATTTTCAAAAGATGTCATAAAGTAATCTCCACCCCACAAAATATGGTAACTACATGTACATAAAGAGTAAATAAAACTAAGATTATTAAATGACAAAGATTCACTCAATCCATGCAACAATATGTACAATATAGTTAATAGAATAAAGTTCCAATTTAAAATTCTTTAATTAGTAATATTTTCTTCCCACTATCTAAACACAAGTAAATCAGTTATTTTATTTTTGTTTCCTCTATTCATTGACATTTTCACTTAAACACATTGTTAACCACAAGGACGAGGTGACAAACAAGGGTGAGGAACTTTCTTGTCAATTCCAATTTTCCACGTCATACCCATTGGGTGTTTATGATGCTCGCCCTGTCCTGACAATGCAGGTGGAATCGAGGCTTAATCCCTACAATCCTGCATACAAGCAAACATTGTGCACAATATATACATTGTTACACACTGTGAGAGGAAAGTGCAATGTAGTAGGGCACTCGCAAGTGAGTGATACTACACTATCCCTCTCACCAGACCACACACAATAATAAAAACAATTCTAATAATTTGTAACAATTTGCTATATATCAGTTAGAAGAACATTCATATAATGATCCTAACTAGGGATTCATTTCATATGTTGTATTAGAAATAGACTACTACTAGACATTATAAGTATCTATCTCTATAAATCCCAATTCCATTACTTTTATCACTGAGTTTCCAAATCCAACGACATAAAAATTCACAAACTATGATGTAACATAACACATTAGTATCAATAATTCAAGCTTCATTTTAACCTTAAAATACCTCACTTCTATATACACATAGCATACTAATTGACATGAATGCACATTTTTGTTAAATCTCATCATTTTCACACAAAGAACTTCACTTTTTCCTTTATTCAACACCAAATCTCACAACATTTTTGGCAAAAGACCACAAGAAATACCATTCATTCCTCCATAAACACAATAGCATAACAGAGTATCACAATTATTGCAGTCATCTACACTAACAACCAATCAAACCAGAGGGGTGCATAAGCACTAATGAAGTCTTAAGGTATCTAATACATATAAAATAAAATATTAATGTAAGGATAACCACACAAGAGCACTACATCTAAGTCTCCTATACCGCAGGGTTTCCACTAGCTCCCAAGTCATCTACCTGACCACTACTAATCATTTCCACATTTACGCCCTGAAGTTCCACCTGGTGAATATCCTCTACAAAAGTTATTTAGTGGGACCTGTCTGCATCACCCCCTGTTGACTCTGTGGCTGTCAACCCCTGGCTAAATATAGGTGTATTTCTATGCAAGCATTGTCTAGCTAGGTGGCCTTGTTGGCCGCAAGAGTAACATCCTGCATCACTTCCATTTCCTCTACCTCGAGGAGATGCCTTGAGCTATTAGAATATACCTCTACTAGATGTAGTTTGTACGCCTCGAGCTGATTGGTCAAGACGATAAAGTCTGGTTCGCAACCAATTTTGGATTCTCCTAAACAAAGGACGACCACCAGTCCGAACACCAATCATCACAAACCTATCCTCCAAACTGCCTCTAAAACTAGGGAAGGTAGGTGAATGTTCCCTCACAAGGTCCATCATAAGTCCCACTATCACAAAAATATTCCTTCCCCTAAGGAGCTCTTCCATTTCCCTAACCATCTGTTGATTTCTCTCCTGTCTAGAGCCAAGTCAGATAATGATCTCTTCAAGCAATGAATAAATCTGAGGGCCCAAGTGTTCCTCACGATCATTCTCATGGGAACTCAAGGAAGGAGTGTTTTTCCGAATAGCTCCATGACCACCTTGCTGACCTATACCTTGACCCCAAGCTCGACCACGTCCTCTAGGCATTCTACACACACCACCAAGGAAAAAGGGTCACAAAGATGAACAAGGTGATAAAAAGAAAACTAACATAAAATACCAACTTAATCATGAACTCATCTTATTCACACACAAACTCACATCACAAAACTCAAAGGTCTAAATGCAAGGTTAACATAATGGGCTCATAGTGCCCAGTGTATGAACCTATGCTCTGATACCATGATGTAATGCCCTGCCATGCAACCCCAAAGGAAACTAACATACAAGCATTTAAGGCACAAATTTTTTTTTTAATAGAAATAATATGCAGCAACATACATCACATGAAATGTAACAATATAAGTACAACATATAACAAAGTTCCTTGGGGTTACATAGTTGCATCACTTTTCATATCAACATCTTACATTACATGAGAGATAGACATCCACCAATAATCAAATAACCTGAACATGGATCATACATTACAATACGAAGATACATTGCTCAAGATTAACATCAATACAATGTTGTTTCCCAACATCTATGGGAAGAATATAATAACATGGAAAGATAAATCTGAAATTGAAGGAATACAAAGCTATAAGCTGGATCGAACTCTGACATAACTTAGAATTCACTACAATAGGTACAACTCTACACATCTCGAACTTCGGATGGGAACCCAATGGGGTACGTAGCACGTTCCACCCGACCACCCCCGTGCTTGGAGTAAACAAGAAGGATCCTCACCCAAGAAGTCAAACGAAACAATGGTAAACAAAACTCCACAAAAGAGATAACAAATCACAAGGTACTAACCCATAACATTGCCAATACATAACCACAACAAGAGTAATGAAATGACCAACAAGAATCAATCACCAATATTATAAATCAACACTAAATAACCATAAGAGGTGCCGACAACAATAGAATCCAAAGCTCTCCAAATGAGATTGCAAAATCATCCAACAATAAATAGCCAAAGGCACCTTTCATCCACATCAATAAACTACAATAATAATAAACAACTCCAGAGGCAATAAGAACAAGAAAGACAAAGGGCATAGTGGGAGAGTGTCATCGCATGGCCTTACATGAATTCGCCAGACTACCTATCAAAGTTTCCGCCTCCATCTATACATGGATTATCCAGACAACCTAGCTCAAGGTGCCGCCTCCATCTATGGTTATCTAGACATCCTATCTCAAGGTGCTGCCCCATAGGGTGACTCATGCGGAGCCACTTACCTTTCACAGAGACAAGGTAGTGACCTTACCAAATAGGTCTTCCCACCTGTCCTTAGCCTTTGCGAGTGCTAATGGCAGGGGTGAGGTGAATGTTTTAATCTTGTTATGTGTTAACTAGCCCAACCCACTAGATACATTAATTAGGTTATCACTTATTTAAGGAAAACTCTTTCAAGGGTGACCACTCGTACACTAGCCCCAAGAAGAGCCACTCTCCCCTACGGTTACCCTAAAATCAAAGACAAGCAACGGGTGTACCTCAATCCTCAATACATAAAGAAATTATTTATAAACATAACACATGAGGCATGACCATCTCGTGACTATCCACTAACCCCGAAATACACTGTACAAAGCAAATCACAATAATTGGTAATCACAAAGGAATCACTTCCACATTCTATAAAACTAATCTTACACAAATTTTCAAAAGATGTCATAAAGTAGTCTCCACCCCAAAAAACATGGTAACTACATGTACATAAAGAGTAACTAAAACTAAGATTATTAAATGACAAAGATTCACTCAATCCATGCAACAATATGTACAATATAGTTAATAGAATAAAGTTCCAATTTAAAATTCTTTAATTACTAATATTTTCTTCCCACTATCTAAACACAAGTAAATCAGTTATTTTATTTTCGTTAACTCTATTCATTGAAATTTTCACTTAAACACACACCTATTTACTTAATTCAGCTTCTAAATATTGGAAGCAATCACATTAAAAGAAATTCCAATTTTAGAATACTTCATTTAACTAACATTTTATTTCAACCATCTTCCACTTAAAATAGCACTCTTACAATTTGTATAATAATAATATATATAGAATGGGAAACTTGGTAATCTGGGTTCTACCATGCCTAATATGTAAATATAAATGAAATCATGAAATCGCAACCCATTGGAGCTTGACAAGCAATGCACAATACTTGATGACTGAAAGCGAACTAAGGGAAGGACAGGCCATGAATGTTTCAGTTAACATATAACAATGCCATAACGAATTCTAGACATTATACATCGCAGCAATAGTAAACATAGGCAAGACACACACTTTGTTTCACAGGAAACTTCAAGTACTAAGGTCACAGGGAAAGCAAACACCATAGGCCAAGAAGGTGCACCAAAATACGTGACAGGAGAAGGGGAATGGCTATGTATACTTCACCACTGGTATCCCTTATGGCTAAACATATAGTTTATTATTTGGCGCATATGCTTGTGTGTGTAAAATGTGCAGAATTTTAGATAAGAACCAAGCAATACTGGGTTTAAAGATAAAACAAAACTCATTAAGCAAGACAATGAAAAAAATACGCATAGATATGGAAATCACTTCAAAATGCCCCACACACAACCTTCAAATTCAGCTTCTCCAAACCCAACAAACATATAATAAAAGTATCGGGTATTCTCACCACAAAAATCAAAGATACAGTGGTCAGAATTCTGCAGAGTGCAAAATATGTAGGTATAGAAGGCAATGACAGGTAGCACCATACAGATTTTGCAAGGCAAAAGAATGAGAAGATTGAAACATGTAGTATTAAAAAGGAACAAGCCATTGATTAAAATTGTAGACCCAGGGTAGGAAGATGCCATCACCAACAAAGGACACAGGGGAGACAGCGCTATGTGCAGCAATTGAGCCACTAGGCATAAACACTATGCACAAAAAGGATTGTGCAAGGAAGCTCTCGAAAGTTTTGGATCAAGGTGCACTCAAAATCACATTCTAACATTGTAAGCTTTGCTTGTGTTCTAGGTGCATGCAGTCACGCTGGTTAAGTGAATGGGAACTACAAATGCCTCACACACTAGTAACCTTTATTGCATTACATATTCAATTGATCAAAAAGCGTGCACAACTGAAGGGATAAATGTACGCCTACAACACATGCCACAGACCAAGCAAATATCGATTCAAGAAGGTGGTTTCGATTATTACTGCTCAAAAATTTTTGTTTTCAATCATTTCCGAACAATTACGAAACTCTTGTGAAGAATATCGATGACGCTAAAAAAAGCAAACAGAAAGATGGCTCGCATCCCATTAATGGAAAAGTTGTATCAGATAAGCAGTCATAATGAAAAGACATCACATAGCAACATCATGCAAGGAAAATCACAAATCGATTTCAAGGAGAGTTATATCAAATCCTAAGGGTGACTCTTATGCTGACAATACGATTGATAAAGAGGAGAAAGGAGACACACAACCATGCTTATTGACACAGTAGAAAAAATTCACAGGCATGCCAGAATGCAAGAAAATGAATTCCAATCAAGAATCGATGATATACAATTCAACACATTCACTTTCATCATAGAATTAAAGCTTAGAAATGATGGAACCTGGTTTTTGAAGCTTGGAAGTTTGGAGATCCAGCACCGAGATCACGCCTCACTACCCCCATCGCAAGCTTCCTCAATATTTCCTGCAGAGCAAGCTTGTTTTTTGAAAACTCCATAGAAAAATTCCTCCTCAAATCAATCAAGAAGGATCCATATATACCAAAACTGTGACCCACAATAATTTCGAAATCCCAAAATCTAAAAAAAATAAAACACAAAAATCTCCAAAAAGAAGCTATTTTATTTTATTTAAACTCATACCCTCTTTTCTTGCCTGCTTTAACTTTTATTTTAAATCTTGTTCAAAACTTACATCAGCTTTATTTATTTAAAACAATATTACTTTTCTAAAATTAAATGATTGTCCCTATCCTTTTATGATAACAAGTTATCAATCATAGAATTTGATATAAAACATCACTTAAAACAATTTAGCCTATTATAGATTTATTTTATCTATTTCTTTATTTATCTATTTTAAATAAAAACCAACTGGATACTTTGATTTCTTTTTCAGACAAATTAGGCAATATTTTCTCAATAAAACAAGTTTCCTAATTAAGTTCCAATCACAAGCCGTGCATGTGCATGCTTTTGTGTTTTATCCTCTTTTCCTTACTTTTACAAATCAGCTTGAAAACAAATCCTTCTTATTTCTTTAATTTCTTATTTTATTTTAAACAACCTTGAAATTCAATTTTAATATCCAAATTTTATTTAATTATTGCTAATTTAATTAATTGAGTAAACCATGCTATCAAAATATTACATTTATTGCATAATCCATTAACACACTAATCCACGATAACACAAATAGACACTTACCCAATTATCTAGACAGACTACCATGGAGGGGCACTACATCCTCCCCCCCTAGACATCGACTTACTCCTGGAAGTCATACGGTGAAGAAAAATGTGTGCAAACAAAATCACAACAAAACAATAACAACAACTATATCAACACATAAATGTCATCAACTAATCAATGGAAATTCAACAACTCAGTAAGAAAAGAAATGATACCAAAAAAATATGACAGGGTTGCAAATAAACCACATTGTTAACCACAAGGACGCGGTGACGAACAAGGGTGAGGAACTTTCTTGTCAACTCCAATTTTCCACGTCATACCCATTGGGTGTTTATGATGCTCGCCCTGTCCTGACAATGCAGGTGGAATCGAGGCATAATGTCTAGTAGTAGTCTATTTCTGATACAACATATGAAATGAATCCATGGTTAGGATCATTATATGAAAGTTCTTCTAACTGATATATAGCAAATTATTACAAATTATTAGAATTGTTTTTATTATTGTGTGTGGTTTGGTGAGAGGGACAGTGTAGTATCACTCGCTCGTGAGTGCCCTGCTACATTGCAATTTCCTCTCACGGTTAACATCACAAAACTCAAAGGTCTAAATGCAAGGTTAACATAATGGGCTCATAGTGCCCAGTGTATGAACCTATGCTCTGATACCATAATGTAATGCGCCGCCATGCAACCCCAAAGGAAACTAACATACAAGCATTTAAGGCACAATTTTTTTTTTTTAAAGAAATAATATGCAACAACATACATCACATGAAATGTAACAATATAAGTACAACATATAACAAAGTTCCTTGGGGTTACATAGTTGCAGCACTTTTCATATCAACATCTTACATTACATGAGAGATAGACATCCACCAATAATCAAATAACCTGAACATGGATCATACATTACAATATGAAGATACATTGCTCAAGATTAACATCAATACAATGTTGTTTCCCAACATCTATGGGAAGAATATAATAACATGGAAAGATAAATCTGAAATTGAAGGAATACAAAGCTATAAGCTGGATCAAACTCTGACATAACTTAGAATTCACTACAACAGGTACAACTTTGCACATCTCAAACTTCGGATGGGAACCCAATGGGGTGCGTAGCACGTTCCACCCGACTACCCACATGTTTGGAGTAAACAAGAAGGATCCTCACCCAAGAAGTCAAACGAAACAATGGTAAACAAAACTCCACAAAAGAGATAACAAATCACAAGGTACTAACCCATAACATTGCCAATACATAACCACAACAAGAGTAATGAAATGACCAACAAGAATCAATCGCCAATATTATAGATCAACACTAAATAACCATAAGAGGTGCCGACAACAATAGAATCCAAAGCTCTCCAAATGAGATTGCAAAATCATCCAACAATAAATAGCCAAGGGCACCTTTCATCCACATCAATAAACTACAATAATAATAAACAACTCTAGAGGCAACAAGAATGAGAAAGACAAAGGGCATAGTGGGAGAGTGTCATCGCATGGCCTTACATGAATTCGCCAGACTACCTATCACAAGGTGCCACCTCCATCTATACATGGATTATCCAGACAACCTAGCTCAAGGTGCCACCTCCATCTATGGTTATCTAGACATCCTATCTCAAGGTGCCGCCCCATAGGGTGACTCATGCAGAGCCACTTACCTTTCACAGAGACAAGGTAGTGACCTTACCAACCAGGTCTTCCCACCCATCCTTAGCCTTTGAGAGCGCTAACGGCAGGGGTGAGGTGAATGTTTTAATCTTGTTATGTGTTAACTAACCCAACCCACTAGATACATTAATTAGGTTATCACTTATTTAAGGAAAACTCTTTCAAGGGTGACCACTCGTACACTGGCCCCAAGAAGAGCCACTCTCCCCTACGGTTACCCTAAAATCAAAGACAAGCAACAGGTGTACCTCAATCCTCAAGACATAAAGAAATTCTTTATAAAACATAACACACGAGGCATGACCATCTCGTGACTATCCAAGCATCAAAACCCATGAACTAGGAGGTACCACCCACACAAAAAGGGGGCAACAACAAACATGCACACACACACCATTTCCCCAGCCCCTGGAGGTATATAAATATCTACCCAAGGACCAAAATAACTCAATATGCCAAATCAAGTCATACTTTCAAACTTGTACAAAAATTCAACCTAAATTAAACATAAGACATATCAAATACAAATTTCCATCACTCAAGATCAAGCAAAATAAATCAACTCATGCAGTTAAAATTACACATCATCTAACCCCTTTATTTTGAATAAAAAGGACGTTAAGGGATAATCACGCTAACCCCAAAATACACTGTACAAAGCAAATCACAATAATTGGTAGTCACAAAGGAATCACTTCCACATTCTATAAAACTAATCTTACACAAATTTTCAAAAGATGTCATAAAGTAATCTCCACCCCACAAAATATAGTAACTACATGTACATAAAGAGTAACTAAAACTAAGATTATTAAATGACAAAGATTCACTCAATCCATGCAACAATATGTACAATATAGTTAATAGAATAAAGTTCCAATTTAAAATTCTTTAATTACTAATATTTTCTTCCCACTATCTAAACACAAGTAAATCAGTTATTTTATTTTTGTTTCCTCTATTCATTGACATTTTCACTTAAACACACACCTATTTACTTAATTCAGCTTCTAAATATTGGAAGCAGTCACATTAAACGAAATTCCAATTTTATAATACTTCATTTAACTAACATTTTATTTCAACCATCCTCCACTTAAAATAACACTCTTACAATTTGTATAATAATAATATATATAGAATGCAAAACTTGGTAATCTGGGTTCTACCACGCCTAATATGTAAATATAAATGAAATCATGAAATCGCAACCCACTGGAGCTTGACAAGCAATGCACAATACTTGATGACTGAAAGCGAACTAAGGGAAGGATAGGCCATGAATGTTTCAGTTAACATATAACAATGCCATAACGAATTCTAGACATTATACATCACAGCAATAGTAAACATAGGCAAGACACACACTTTGTTTCACAGGAAACTTCAAGTACTGAGGTCACAGGGAAAGCAAATACCAGAGGCCAAGAAGGCAGACCAAACTACGTGATAGGAGAAGGGGAATGACTATGTATACTTCACCACTGGTATCCCTTATGGCTAAACATACAATTGATTATTTGGTGCGTATGCTTGTGTGTGTAAAATGTGCAGACTCTCAGATAAGAACCAAGCAATACCGGGTTTAAAGATAAAACAAAACTCGTTAAGCAAGACAATGAAAAAAATATGCATAGATATCGAAATCACTTCAAAACACCCCACACACAACCTTCAAAGTCAGCTTCTCCAAACCCAACAAACATATAATAAAAGTATCGGGTATTCTCACCACAAAAATCAAAGATACAGGGGTCAGAATTCTGTAGAGTGCAAAATATGTAGGTATAGAAGGCAGCGACAAGCAGCACCATACATATTTTGCAAGGAAAAAGAATGAGAAGATTGAAACACATAGTATTAAAAAGGAACAAGCCATCGGTTAAAATTGTAGACCCAGGGTAGGAAGATGCCATCACCAACAAAGGACACAGGGGAGACAACGCTATGTGCAACAATCGAGCCACTAGGCATAAACACTATGCACAAAAAGGATTGCACAAGGAAGCTCTCGAAATTTTTGGATCAAGGTGCACTCAAAATCACATTCAAACATTGTAAGCTTTGCTTGTGTTCTAGGTGCATGTAGTCATGCCGGTTAAGCGAATGGAAACTACAAATGCCTCACACACTAGTAACCTTTATTGCATTACATATTCAATTGATCAAAAAGTGTGCGCAGCTGAAGGGATAAATGTACACCTACAACACATGCCACAGACCAAGCAAATATCGATTCAAGAAGGTGGTTTCAATTATTACTGCTCAAAATTTTTTGTTTTCAATCGTTTCTGAACAATTACGGAACTCTTCTGAAGAATATCGATGATGCTAAAAAAACAAATAGAAAGATGGCTCGCACCCCATTAATGGAAAAGCTGTATCAGATAACCAGTCATAATGAAAAGACATCACACAACAACATCATGCAAGGAAAATCACAAATCAATTTCAAGGAGAGTTATATGAAATCCTAAGGGTGACTCTTATGCTAACAATACAATTGATAAAGAGGATAAAGGAGACACACATCCATGCTTATTGATACAGTAGACAAAATTCACAGGCATGCCAGAATGCAAGAAAATGAATTCCAATCAAGAACCGATGATATACAATTCAACATATTCACTTTCATCACATAATTAAAGCTCATAAATGATGGAACCTGGTTTTCGAAGCTTGGAGGTTTAGAGATCCAGCACCGAGATCATGCCTCACTACCCCCACTGCAAGCTTCCTCAATATTTCTTGCAGAGCAAGCTTGTTTTTTGAAAACTCCATAGAAAAATTCCTCCTCAAATCAATTAAAAAGGATCCATATATACCAAAAACGTGACCCACAATAATTTTGAAATCCCAAAATAAAAATAAAAAAACACAAAAATCTCCAAAAAGAAGCTATTTTATTTTATTTAAACTCATACCCTCTTTTCTTGCCTGCTTTAACTTTTATTTTAAATCTTGTTCAAAACTTACATCAGCTTTATTTATTTAAAACAATATTACTTTTCTAAAATTAAATGATTGTCCCTATCCTTTCATGATCAACAAGTTATCAATCATAGAATTTGATATAAAACATCACTTAAAACAATTTATCCTATTATAGATTTATTTTATCTATTTATTTATTTATCTATTTTAAATAAAAACCAACTGGATACTTTGATTTCTTTTTTAGACAAATTAGGCAATATTTTCTCAATAAAACAAGTTTCCTAATTAAGTTCCAATCACAAGCCGTGCATGTGCATGCTTTTGTGTTTTATCCTCTTTTCCTTACTTTTACAAATCAGCTTGAAAACAAATCCTTCTTATTTCTTTAATTTCTTATTTTATTTTAAACAACCTTGAAATTCAATTTTAATATCCAAATTTTATTTAATCATTGCTAATTTAATTAATTTAGTAAACCATGCTATCAAAATATTACGTTTATCACATAAGCCATTAACACACTTATCCACGATAACACAAATAGACACTTACCCAATTATATAGACACACTACCATGGAGGGGCACTACAACTTCCTCCTACTCGTATGGATGAGCATATAAAACTAGTTGAGAAGGTGAGGAAACAAATTTCTCATAGAAATTTAGATCATTTACTTGAAATGGATATGGAGAAACTGAAATATTATGCCATCCAGCCTTATAATAAGAGAAAGAGGTCAATTAATAAATCTATAAATGGAATGATCAATCATCATTTCAATCGTCAAGATACACTTGAAAAAATCAAATTGTTATCACGTTTACTTCTTCGTGATGAGCTCAAAGAGTCATTACAATTGTTGGGTGTACATTCGACATCAAATAAGAAGAAATGCATGGGATTACAAAAGGATATTGTTCAAAATGTTAAAAAAGGTTTAGATTCCATTGGGAAATGATCTCGATCCGTGGATAAGGCCACTACAAGAAGGGTGATGTTGACATCTATTGTACATCAAGATATAGCAAGAAAAAGAAAAATGTCTACACTTTCAACTGAAATTGGCTATAGTAGAACCACATTAATAAAATATGAGAAAAAAGAGAAAGTTTTTGGATGAGAGTTTAGAAGGAAATTGGGAAATTATGTGTAGAGCTCCCCATTCTGACAAGATTGAAGATGTTGTTAGGAACTTGGTCTCAGGTTTTTGGCATGATCAGACTCATCCATCATCAAATACTAGAGATGTTATGAGACACAAGATTGCACCTAGTATTTATGAAAATCATATCAAACATTGGCTAGACATAACAAAATTTGAGATGTATATGAAATTTTGTAATGCATATCCTCATCTAAAGATTGGGCAAACAATGTTTCAAAGGTTAAAGCCATATTATGTGAAGATAAACATTTTTTTTGAAACTTGTTGTCGTTATCATATTGAATTTGATCTCTACTATTAGGTGTTTCGAAAGATAAGAGAAGAAAGATGTGGGTTTCAAAATGCACCTTCTAAACAGGCAAGTTTGTTCATAAAGTCTACATTATGTGATCATGAAAATGGACATCAAATAAACTGCATAAAAGGAATTTGTGAGATGTGGAAATTTTGCTAAATTTCCTTCAAGAATTGAGGATACTGACCTAACAAAGATAGTAAATTGCAAGAGGTAAGTATTATTTTTAGAAAGTTTATTTTTTTCAATTTCTCATAGATTGTTATTTGGATTCTCTTTGATGTAATGTTTCATTGATCAAGTGTGGTTTATTAGTTATTCACATATTTTATTGAAACAGGTACAAGTATGTAAAGTTGCAAACAAATTTTGGGAAAGAATCCATAAGGTTGAACTATGTAGAAGAGGAGATTCCCATTGTAAAATTTATTGAAGATTTTCAAAAATTGATACAACCATACATACATCATTCCTTTTTTGCTAAGTGGCAAGCACAAAAATTCCAAAAATTGAGAGATACTTTCCCACGTGGAACAGTTCTATTAGTAGTTGACTTTGCAGAAAATTACTCCTTTGTAGATCAAAAGGAGATTCAATCAGAGTATTACTTTTCAAAGCAGATCACTTTTATGGTTCATGTGTGTTATCGACATGCATAATCAAAATTGGATGGTGTTGAGAGTATAGATGAAGAACGATCCATTAAGAAAGAATATCACTTTTATATTGGTGATGATAAAGAGCATGACACACTTTTGTCCAACATTGCTTTACAATATTTTTTGAGAATTTGAGAAGTAGGGGTGTAAAATTTGAAAATAATTTTGTATGGTCAGATGGATGTGCGACACAATTCAAATCTTCACGGCCATTCTATGCACTTTGTAGATATCATAAAATCTAAAAAATACCACATGTTTGGAGTTTTTTTTAGAGTGGGCATGGAAAGGGTGAGCATGATGGAGTAGGAGCTTGCATCAAACGAGCTTTAAGAAAGCATCAAATGAGTTTTCTAGAAGATCATCTAGACAATACACATGATGTTGAATGGTGCAAGAAACACTTTGCATCAAATGTGGTTGGCACATCTTCAAGAACAAACTGACACATTCCACATAGAGTGTTTTGGGAGATATCGGGTATGTATAAATTACATTAAATCAAAAATTTGAATTTATTTAAATTTAAAATATATATATACATATATACATACATATTTGTTCACATAATTTTTTTGTTGTACATATGTATCTAGGTGTGGATAGAAGATTGATTCATGGATGTAAGAGGGTAGAAAAAACAAGATCTTTACATTGTGTTAGGAGTTCAGATAGTCGCCATGGATGGATATTAGAAATAAGGGATTACTCTTGTTTTTGCACTGAGTGCATTGAGGGAAACTTTGATTATGCATGCAACAATCAAGAACTTGGATATGTTGGTAAATGGGATACAGTGCCACTATTTGTTTCAGAAACATATGATAAAAATGAGGAAAAAAGATTTGAAGACATTCCTTTGATTTCAATTAATTATGACCATATTTTAGGATTGGTGAGAAAAGGTACACATGTGTAAGTTTTCAATAATTTAAATATTATATATATCTAGTTAATGATCTTTAGAGACATTTCTAATTTTTTTATTATTTTTTTGTGTAAATTTGGTGTACATGAGATGTTTTTGCAGTCATAGCAGAGCCTGGAAACATTGAAGGTGTTAGCTATTATTTATTGCTTTGCACAGAAGAGAGGAATAAGCTAACAGAACCTGAAACAAGTGATGGAATGTCATTTCCCATAGGTGAGTTTGAATTTAAAATTTTATATACATTGTATTCACATGTGCACATTACATTATAAACATTAAATATATATTGTACAAAACTTGAGCATGAAAATGTTGCACACGTTCATATGTCTTACCTTAGGTTCATGTTTACCATGCATATTTTGTTGTATTGCAAGGGACATATCTAAAACAAGTCAAAGTTGTTCAGAATGGGATTCATTTTGTTGACTATCAACTTGATAACAAGGTATATCAATATAGTCACTTAATAATTGCTACCACTCTACATCTTCATGCAATTCCACATGCACGTGGCCGAAGAAAATGGATACTAGATAGTGATGATCATCAAAAAATTCTACATGTTATTGAAGAGTGGGCTGAACTAGAATCTTTGACTTAGATCATATCCATGGTTTTCAAGTTCACTTGTAACCCTATACATGTTCAAATGAGAACTTATAGTAACTTGTACATAGTTGTAAATCATTTTGTGTAAATTACAATTATATGTACATATTTGTTCCATGGAAAATTCTTAAGTTCAAGAATCTTTGATAGTATCATCTCTCACTTTTTTTGGTTGCATGTAAACCCATATATATGCTTTCAATCCTTATTTGAAAAGTAGTGAATTTTTTTAAAATCATTTTTCCTCAATTACAATTATATGTACATATTTGTTCCATGGAAAATTCTTAAGTTCAATAATCTTTGATAGAATCATCTCTCACTTTTTTTGACTGTATGTAAACCCACATATATGCTTTCAATCCTTATTTGAAACATAGTGAAGTTTTTTAAAATCATTTTTCCTAAATTACAATTATATACAACTTATATTTGTTTCATGGAATTCTTAAGTTCAAGAATCTTATATACGCTTATATACAACTTATATAATTTTCTCCATCGAATTGTTCCATGGGAAACTATGTAAATTTTA